>JABUQX010056838.1:22500-46593 GCA_015478945.1 Trachelipus rathkii
ATTATAGGGGAATAAGTTTTACTGGTTTTAGGAAAGGTATATGCTGGTATTTTGTCGAAAAGAGTGCGTCGAGTGACTGAAGGACTGATTGGTGGAAAACAAGGTGGTTTTAGGAGTGGTAGAGGATGTGTGGATTCAAATCTTTACATTGAAACAAAATGATTGAGAAAATGATGAAGAGAAAAAGAATAAATTTATTTAGGTTTTTATGGATTACAACAGGCGTATGATAGAGTTAATAGGGAAGGCTTATGGGCAGGTGTTAGTGATATATTGGTGTTGGGGTAGGCTTCTGAATTGGAATCAAAAGTATGTTTGACGATAGTGAAACGTGTGTAAGAATAATTGGTGTCAATGGTGATTGGTTTAGGATTAATAGCGAGTGAGACAGGGTTGTTATGGCTCCTTGATTATTTAATTTGATATGGATGGGGTTATGAAAGAATTCGAGGTGGGATGGCAGGAAAGCAGAAATTGGTGTTAGAATGATGGAGAATGGAGAAGATGAGTGGAGGGTGCCCTACCTTTATATTGCGGATGATTTAGTTCTGTGTTGGCGAATTTTTGAAGAGTTTGGAGAGGATTGATAGGAGATTTTGGAAGGGTATGTAAAGGAGGGGTTTGAAAGTAAAACCTAGATAAGAGTAAGGTTATGGTTGTGAGTGAAGACAGTCTCAGTGTTGGAAGTTATGTTAGATGGTGAGCAGCTGGAGCAAGTGTCTGAGTTTAAATATTTAGGGTATGTGTTGGATGAGAAGGGAAACGGATGATGCAGAGTGTAGAGGAAGTGTTGAATTGACCAGGAAGGGTTTGCTTTGGTGAATTAAATCGTTGCGTGAATGTAAAGGGACTAAGTCTTGAGTTTTTTTTTGTTTTGTTTTTTACAGTTATCACCACCGCTCACGGTCCTAGAGTCTTAACATGAGGGTATGTTGTTACCTGTGTTATTGTTTATTAGTAGTGAGGACTATGGTCTGGAATAAGAAGTATATATCTAAAGATCAATGTGTTCAGATGGACAATCTTAGGGGCATGCTAGGTGTGAGAAGAATTAATAAAATGAGGTATGAACTATTAGAGAGTTGTGTGGTGTGAAGAAAGGGGTAAATAAGAAGATATAAATGAAAGTATGTTGAAGATGGTTTGGATCGAGTCGTGTTGAACGAAATGTCTGGAAGGAGAGAAATGTGAGTTTGGCAGAGGCGAGAATAAGGTGCATGATAGGAGGAATGCGGAGCGGTTTTATATGGGGGCATGGTTGTGGCCGACCTTGGGCCAAGGGATGAACCCCTTACATTAGACGATTTACCATAGTGAGGGTCCGTCGCGGTCCCATGAAGCTCTAGGGTGTATTTTCTGTCTGTGACGAGTTTTCACTAATTAATGGTACAGATGGGGGCTGGTTAAGGCTGGGCTTTCTTTTCGACATTGTCATACTCTCCTACTGCTTTTTCTTTTCCGATGCTTGTAGCTCACCTTACTCCTAATCTTGGAAAAAAAAGGTAGATGAAGAAGAATATATATATATATATATATTATATATATATATATATATATATATATAATATAATATATATATATATATATAATATATACTATATATATATATATATATATATATATATATTATATGCGGGTAACTTCTTTATATTTATATATTATATATATATATATATATATATTTATTAGGGATGTACCGATAGTATCGGCCAATTTTCTTGGTATCGGTATTGGCCGATACTTCTTACTTTTTCGGTGAAGAATTATGAGAAAGTTTTATTCAATAATAAATGGCATCTTTGACGGTGAACCATTTTTAGAATGCATTCAAATAGTATAACCTAGGAGCTTGCTCACGTGACAGAAAAAAAAGATTCACAGAAGTGGAAGCCGCCTTATCAGCAACACCTGGCAACAACACTGATAGTGACCATGGTGGCTTTTCAGCAAATAAACCTACTGAAGATGAATATGATTGATTGTTGTAGGACTTTGGATAAGGTCATGCCCACAATTGGCATTGAACACTCATTCATCTTCAAGGAATCAGCACAAGGAACCTCATCGAAAAAACTAAAGAGACCGTCATCAAGGAGCAAAGATAATTCAAATTTGCAAGTATGTGAAAAAGGAGATAAGGCTCAGCGAAAACATGGAGATGCTGCCTACAAAAGAGAATCTTTTCATGTGGTGATATGAAAACGGGCCAAGGTTTCCATTATTATCAGTGCTTGCAAGCAAATATTTATCAGCCCCTCACTCATCAGTCGCGAGCGAGCGTATTTTTAGTGTAGGTGCGAATGTAAACTCCCCAAAAAGGAACAGGCTCTCGCCAGATACTAGTGAAAGCTTAATGTTTTTACATCGCAATTTGAGAATTTTTGAATTTGAGTATAGAATGATATCTACCTTTATCTTAAAGAAGTATATTATTATGTCATGTTGTGAATTTTTTTTTTACAAGCTGACCCACCACTCGCGGACAGAGCCTTTTTAAGCAGGGGGGGGTTGCACGTCTCAGAAGCCACCAACTAACGAAAATTACGCAGATAATAGACGCAGGCTTTGTAGTGATGGGGATTAAATTCAGCAGAAAACACAGAAGATGGAAGAGAATTCAATAGAACAGAGGTTGCATGAAAGAAGGAAGCACCGCAGCGAACTAGCCTGGAGTTACCGATATCAACACAAAACTCATTCGCAGACAGCACCCCTTGTGCTGCGAGGGCGTCGTAAATGTGGTGGTACGCGAGTGATATGTTCCGTCGAGCACCTGCCGCTACGGTACCTATAGAAAAAAGATAAAGCACCAACTCGCGCCGCAAAGATTAGAGGGTCAAGTGAAGTGGAAAGTACAAAACAGTTTATAAGCCTTTTGGCCTTTGACCGACCCTATCCAAAAGCCGGGTGAAACGAGGCCCCAGATATGAGAGCAGTAACTTCATACAAAGGGCGACCGGATTTGAGACCCTGTGTATAGCTGGAGTAACTGAGAAGAGGCAAAAAAAAAGCGGCACCGTTGTGATGTGAGATTTCCCAAGACACTTTTTTTGTTTATGCTAAGCCCAAGGATATTTATATTTGTTCAACCAGGGGAGAGACGAGAGAACCTTCGAAAGAGATAGGAAAGTTAGAAGGTGTTTTAGAGAGGGAGATTTGTAGAAGTTTGGTTTTTTAAATAATGAATTTCACAGATTGAGCCTACCCACCGGATATTCTTTCCAGATCAGCGAGAATAGATAGGAAAGATTAAGACGAGAGGCAATTCTAGAAGTAAAAAATGGATCAAAATTGAAATGAGTTGAAAAATGAAGGGTCGAGTCAATACGAGTTAGATGTGCAGATGAGAAGATCATTAATGAAAAGTAAGGAAGATAAGACAGACCTGAGGAAAACACGGTTACTATTGACAAAAAGGAAGAAGAAGTCTCGCCCGTCAACAACAGCCGATAGTGAGCGATTTGAAAGAAAACCTAGACATAGTAAGAAAAAAGAGAAGGAGGAAACCCAAAAAAGAGGGGGAGGTCTTGGAGAGCAGTGACACTGTGCCCAACCCGGTCCAAATGCTATTGAATATGTTCACGACAGCACGCAAGGTTTTCCCCGTTCCTTAATGGGCGGAAAAACCATAAATCAGTAAGATAAAGTATATCGCCAGTAGACCTCGAGCGCCAAAAGCCGGACTGCCCATCGGAAAAAAGTGACTGAGATTCCAGATGATCTTGGAAATGAGAGTTGAGAAGGGTTTCAAAAATCTTAGCTATAGGGCGATAGTTAGAAGGATCAGAGCGGCTTCCTTTTTTCGGAATCGGTTGGACATGTGCGTGCTTCCAACACTTGAGGAAAGTGTTAGTATTAAGACATAGAGAATATAGTTGAACGAGGGGCGGGGTCAGCAAGGAAGCACATTCCCTCAAAATTCGGGGAAGAACGCCATCCGGGCCACCCGGCTTCCTAACGTTCATAGATTTCAGGAGCCCATGCACCCGATCAAATGTAATCACAGGCAAATGCATAGGGCATCTGAGAGAAGGACTAAGAGGAATGCCATAATCGTCCAGGGTTGAGTTAGTGGAAAATAGGAGGCCAAAGAGATTGGCCTTTTCAGTTTGAGAATTGGCAACAGAAATATCAGATCGAATAAGAGGAGGAAAGACGGATTTACAGAGTTTGAGATGTTTTGACAAGAGGCCAGAAAGATTCTCAGTAGGGAGAACAAGGGGTTAAGCGCACTTTTCCGTTTGATGAAGCCCGTCCTGCTCATCGAAGAGTATCCCTGCAACTATTTCTAGCTGAATGAAAATTAGCAAGAATGATAGGAGAACGAGAATTTTTCAACTTCCGATGCACTGTCTCTAGCCTGAATATCCAGAGAACAAGCACGACCGAACCATGGATTATGAAGAGAGAAAGATTTAGTCGAAGAAGGAATGAACCTGCTCATCCCATCAACGATTACAGCTCCCAACTTATCGGCAGAAGTCAAAGCGTCACCAGAGTCAGTGCAGTCATTCAAATTATAGTTAGCGTAGAAGCGACGCAAGGCCCCCCCCCCAAGAAGAAACGCGTAGGGCAGGATGGAGCTGTTGGAAAGAAAGTATTAACGGCAGCTAGTTCTAAGATGAGTAATATGAGGAAGGTATGTAAGTCACTCATCGAGCAGCTGACCCAAAAATCTCACCGTAGACACCAAACAGATTGGAGAACCATAGAGGGTCAAAAAAGGAAGCGAACGTATCCGACCACCACGTCGTAGATTTTTCTTGAACAGCATGGCCTTTTTTTCGATGTAGAGAAAGTGAAGCAAAGCTTACTACACCATGCGTTAAAATTAAGAGATATAAGGCTGTGGTCAGATTTACCAATAGGAGCGAAGGTGGTGTATTTATAGAGAAGGACCAGTGGTGAAACATAGGTCAAGTGTGTTTCAGACATATGGTTTGACGATCCGGAATGTGTGGGTTCTTTAATCAACTGTTCCAAATCATTGAGAATACTGAATGACTCTGCCTCCTCCCCACCTAAAACAAGTATGAGAGGACACCAACATTCAGTGTTGTGTACATTTGAGAAATTCCCTAAATATGGGACCTCAGTATTTGGAATGAAAAAGATGTAACGGTCTCGTGATTGAGAAGTAGGTAAGAATATTAACAAAAAAGGCGTGAAATCTGTTCTGTTAGGAGATCTGTTAGCAGAAGCACAAGATTATTGTTAGAAGGAAGAAAGAGATTTTAAGCCACAGAACATTGAATGATAGCGTATTTTATTTGTCTTTTCAGCTGATTAATTGGTCTCTAATTATTTTTATTCTTTTATTATTGTAGCTAGTGAAAGAATCTTCTTGTAAATTTTAATCATGTTAAAAACATAAAAGCTAGTACATTATTATATTATTTATTATTATTTGCATTTATTATTCCTTTAAAGATACTATTATAATTTATAAAATAAATATACTTGGGCACACCAAATATTGAAATAAATGGACTTAATATTGGTTGTACGGGAAAATGCAATTTCAGTGTTCCTAGTAGTACACAAATGTTCTATCTTATTACTGTGGATTTATTAATTAAAGTATCGGGTATCGGTACATCCTTAATATATTATATAATATATATTAATAATATATATATATATATATATATATATAAATATATATATACTATTATATATTATAATAATATATATATATATATATTATAATATACTATATATATATATATATAATACTATATATTATATGTTTTATAATTTTGATTTGCCTACTCAGGAATTTTGACCACGAGCCGCCACTGAAATATTATATATTATATATATTATATATATTAATATATAAGGTATATATATACTATATATATATGATATTATATATATATATATATTATATAGTATATATATATATTATATATATATATATATATATATATATTATATATATACAAAAATATGATGTTAAGTAATTGAATAGCTAAATATTAATTATAATGTAATTAAATGAGTTTTATTAATGACTTCTTTCTTTATTCTAACAATATTTTTATCTGTTTTTACTAAATCATAATTTGAAGTTTACCTAACCTATTTTAACGTGTGCGGCGGGGAAGCTGTACGGGAAATTTTTTAGGTGTGTCGTGTGGACCATTTGGACTAGTTCCCTTGTCCAAGAGCGATGGATGCTACTACAAAACCCTATTTATTTAAAAAAAAAAAATTTGATTAATTAGTTTCTCTGCTGAATCCGAGAAAAATTTACCTAGCATAACCTAACCTATCCAACTCCTGCTGCGGGCTGTACGCGAATTTTTTTCCCTTGTCTACCATTGAGTAACCCTAAAGGAAACGATGGTTGTTTGGCATTAATTTTTTTTTATGAATATCTATTAATACGCCTGAAAACTATTGTGCAAAAAAAAGTGAGAATGACAAAATGTAATTAAATACACATGTGTTGGAGGTCGTGAAAAATGTGATGGCCCTCTGTACCGCATCATGCGATTAAGATTCAGACCAAATTGGCGAAAAAATTTAATCGATATTTGAAAACGATATTGAAAAGTTCGGATAAATATGCGAAAAAATTTAATCGAAGATGAATTATCGATTAATAGAAAAAATTAATCGATTGATAGGTGGTCGACTATACTGATCATTAATATTTAATGTGTCGACGATTTGGACGAAAATGAGAAAATGTTGTCGACCAAAATGCTGTCGACCAAAATCCTGTCGACCAAAATGCTGTCGACGTTTTTGACACCTTCTGAAAATTCTGAAAATGGCGTGTCGACCATTTTCCCTGTCGACAATTATGTATAGTTCCCATTTTGAGAGTTTGGAAAATTTATTATTTCCATTCCTGATTTGCCGCTTTGAGTGTATTCGATGCAATTATTGGCATCTTGGAGGTATACGAATAAAATAACTATTTAACAGAAATGTATTTCAATAATGACTTGGTTGTTAAATGCTCTCTCTCTCTCTCTCTCTCTCTCCTCCTCTCTCTCTCTTCTTCTCTCTCTCTCTCTCTCTCTCTCTCTCTCTCTCTCTCTCTCTCTCTCTCTCTCTCTCTCCTCTCTCTTCTCTCTCTCTCTCTCTCTCTCTCTCTCTCTCTTCTCTCTCTCTCTCTCTCTCTCTCTCTTCTCTCTCTCTTCTCTCTCTCTCTCTTCTTCTCTCTCTTCTCTCTCTCTCTCTCTCTCCTCTCTCTCTCTCTCTCTCTCTCTCTCTTTCTCATATATATTAATATATTTTATCTGTATATATTCTACTGTAGTTGGATTGACTCCTCACTATATAAGTCCAAGCTAATGTATGTCTCTTGATTGGGTTAACAGACATTATGAATATCATATATTATAGAAGTATGATAGTGAGTATATAGATAAATATTATACATATATGTATCGTAGGTATATAAGTATCCCATATATTACCTATATTGTAAGTAGGGTATTATCCTACTTATATCTTGATGAATTATTATCTACCTATGATTGATTGTTCGTTCTTCTGTTGTCGTCCCATCAGTGAGTCCTTTACTTCTGTTAACATGTTTTCATCCTTGATTAACTTCTTGCTGTTATTATCCATGTGGATGTGTTGTGTCTATGTTCTGATGTTCTCTGTGGATACACTTTTTTCTAAGTCTTTGTGATGAATTATTTTATTGCTTTCAATTTTTAAGGTGGTTCAAATGTCGGAAGTCCGCAGTCCGATGCTTCTGAAGCAACTCGAAGTCTCAACCAATAACTCTAGGGAGTCAAATACATCGTAGGCGAGGTTACCGAATCATTATTATGTCTCTCGCATATTAATTGAACCAGATTAACCGATAAGCACATAATTTATATATAATAAAAGATCTCATAATGTATACTAATTTAGAAATATTATGCATACAACCCGCTTTATCCAAATTGTCCATTTTATTTAATGCTTTCATATCTTTTGTTTTTAGTAGGCTACCTCATTTAGCTCCCAGGGACCTTTAGGAAAGAATTTGGTCGATTCTTTAGCATAATTCCCATTAGAGGTTATCATATGGATATATACGTGGCGATTATCCAGAAAATTTTTTTTTCCGGGGGGGCCAAAAAAAATCGTCTTTATATATATATATACTATTATATTATATTATACTTTATATAATATTTTACGTTATATATAAATATTATAATATAAATATTTAATATGATTATTTATGTGGAGGAATAAATGTTTATAGTTTTAATAATAATAATATTATTATCTATTATTATATTATAAAGTTATATATATTTATTATATATATATATATATTATATATATTTATTATATATTTAATAGAGTCGTGGGAATGAAAAGCGAAAATATATTTAAATCCTAATGAAAAAAATGGGAAGTTAATATTAATATTGATACTTAATTTATAAAATCATCTTACCTAAATTGTTACCAATTTATTTGCCTGACGTGAGAGTGAGCGAAGTCCGAGACTAACATCTTCTTAATATTTTATTTTCAAATTTCAGATATGTAGTTGGTAGAGGAGCTGGCCTCAAAAGATAAATAAGTCTATTCATCTCCAATAGATTATTTCTTCAAGTAGGTTTTCAGCTTTTGTCGTTACTAAGCATTATCAATCACCAGGGTAAAAATTACCAGTATTTGCACACACATGATAATAAATGATTTGGAAAATTGTGACTTCGATACAAGAACTACGCGTAATAAAAAAATTTAAAAAAAACTTTCCAAATATTACGGTACTGCGGTTTTCATAATGATATTCTTTCAAAGTTTTAAAAAATAAAACACCTAAACTGTCAAAAACATATTTTTTTCAAAGGGTTTCAAATACATATTTCAAACTGTTTCTTCAAATTATTTTCCAAAAAATTTCCATGTGTCAAAGAAAAATCATGTAGTTTTCATTGAACTATCTCAATAAATAATTAAATATTTTTATTCGATTCTTAATTATTCAAACTGCTTAAAGGTTTATGAACCTCTGTGTACTTATTAAATTTTAAAAAATTAAAATATCAAAATCAGAAGTTCAAAATAAAAAATAATTTTCTTTTCAAAAGTAAATTATTTAAATACCATTTCAACTTCACACTTCCATAAGTCCCATTCTGCTTTTACAATCTTCATTTTGGAGCATGGTTCGAGATCTTCCTTTTTAAAAATGGTTACACAATCTCTTTTTAGTCTTTCTCAGTATGGCACCATTACCACCACATTCTGGTATAACACATTATATTGCTAAGGAAAATTTAATCAAACCCTTTCCTTATGCAATAGATGTATATAAATCAATACCAATAAAATGGATTTTGTTAACACATGGTTTCAAGGAGATTTATTATGATGCACAGATAATAAGTCTGATGGAAAGGTCTGGAAGTAAGTACAATAGTTGATCTGTTATTTTTGGATTGTTAATTCGATGTCTAAGGATCTCAGCTCAATTTCATACTCCAGTTCAGATTCAAGTATAGCGCTTACATCATTCTCAAAAATTCAGCTGGTAAATTTCAATGTTGCATTTTTCTCTGATGGTTTCAAGTTTGTTTTAACTAATGTGACCTATGTAGATTTGATCACCTGACAGAGACGATTTATGATATAAAATTATATATTAACTTCTGCACATTTTAATATTAATACTAAGTTGATTTATGATACCAAAAGAATATATTTAGAAGGATCAGAAAATTTCTGGGGTGGGGCCATGCCACTCCTCGCGCCCCCCCTTAAATACTGCCACTTGTTTACTATATTAGATATATATATTCGTGATACTATATAATAGTATGATATATATATAGTATTATTACTTAATATGATATAAATATATATAGTGAGTATATTAAGTGAGTTCAAATCTTTATATTTTAGTTCTCGGTCAAGGGTTATTATGTTATATATATATTACATATGATATTTAGTATTACTCTATAATATTTTCATATATAAAGGTTTCTATGTATTTACAAAAATTATATTCACTATATATTTTCATATATTGATACCAAAATTGTCTAGGATTCTTTCTAGATGATAACTCTACACCACCAGCACAGCATAGGTTAAACACCTGAAAATCAAGTTCAGATCGTGCGCGCTTTGCACTGTTTACGTTATCTCGCCATTCTAGAAAATCTGGTGTGGGTGTCTGATCGCAAGTTCCCTCCTCTACAAGCTTTACTCTACTCACCCATAATCCTCGATCGAAAACTGGACTTAGGTTTGTGTGCAGTTTGTAAGCGCCTTGACCTCCACAATACTACTGACATCTATTAGGATCTCATCCAAAATTAGGCAGGCCATATCCGAATCTGCATGGAGCCTTCCGGAGTGCGTCCCCCCGGGTGAGCCTTAGAAGTTGAAGCCAATGTGATGTCCACCTCTCTCTCTCGCAAGAGAAATACATTATGTTGTACAAGCTATTTCGTTTTCAATACCCTTAAATACCGTCTGCTCTGACACCGATTCTGCAGGAGATACTCAGAATCCCAATTACTGGGCCATTTGCAATAACACGGTTCATATATATTTCTATAAATTTCCCTCAACACATCACTTTGCAAAAGAGATGTCTTTTCGCCTTTCTCTTACGACGAAGGGTCACAACACCTTGGCTATTCCCCGCTCCCATCATTTGCTTTGGCTTGACTCCTCCTCTGTTTCCATAATCTAGCATCCGGCTTGCCTTGTTTAAAATAAGCAATCATTCCTGATCTCAATACTCTCCGCAGTTCTACTGGATTAATTTACTCCAGTTTTACTGACTGCTGCTTAAAACAGGGGACAGTGTGGCGCATCTTGCTTGTCTTTCCCCATTGACCGCAAACCTCTTCATACCCTCCCCCTCAGCTTTCAATTTTACTGGCAATCAAGAGTTAATTATGGCTATAATGATTGCCCTTTCTCGAATTTTCTAATCCTTTCGCACCAAGATCACTCTTATGTCATTGATTCAGATTCGTCAGCGCGCTACAAGCGCTTTAAAACCCTCTCTCTCCTAAAAAACACAATAGGTATCGCAATATTAGTGAGATTATTAGTAAATATTAAGTAAATTATTAGTAAATTAATTCACCAACTATCACAAAGCAACATACGCTTCAAAATTAAAAAATTTAGACATAATAATTTTTCTTTCCTCAGACCAACATGAAAAGACAAGCCAGATCAGGCCTCATATTTTGAAATTGGCAATAAAAAGGAACTTCCGTAGACATAAAAGGACTATGTCTCATAGACACATATACGAACGAACACCGATTCAAATTCTAGAAAACACCATATATATATATATATATATATATATTAGTAGATATTATATATATATATATATATATATATATTTATATATATATATATATTATGTCATATATAAATAATATTTTATTTAATAATAGTAGTAGTGTGTCTCGCGCTCGAATTTTTTCTGTTAGCAATATATACAATTTGTTTTTTTTTTAGTCAAGAAATAACCATTGTGTGTGTGATTGTTGTTGGTTGCTCGTTGTGTAGTGATGTTAATGTGTCGGTGTGTGTGTGTGTGGTGTGTGTTAGTGTGTTTTGGTGTGTGCAAAAATTGTGTGTTGTGTGTGGTGTGTTGTGTTGTGTGTGTGTGTGTGTGTGTGTGTGTGTTGTTGTGTATTGTGTGTGTGTGTGTTCCTGTGTGTGCCCTGTAGTGGTGGCGTGTCGCTGAACCACAGGGGATCCACTTGTTTTTAAAGTCAACTCCCAAAATATTACGGCTACAATTTTGAAGTTAATACCTAGCCCGTGATACCAGAAAAATATAAGATAATATCCAAGACCATGACTGACTTCCAGAGGTAACACACCTATACCTTATCATTCTTTAAGTTAGACACGCAGATTTGCACCGGTCAGCATAAAGAGAGCTAAAACAGCACTCTTTACATCTTCTGAGGGCACGAATCAACAATACCGTTCTACTCGTCCTACTCGCGCGTTACAATAAGATGTATTCAATTGAAAAGAGCATCAATTTCATTTCATCATCAGACGTTACCTGTCTGTGTGCAGCCCACCGAGCTGTATACGTTATCCCCTGCTCTCAATTCATGCATCTCTACACAACTAGCTGATATCGTGCCAAATCAAAGTTATGCCCGAAGGACATTAGGGTGATGGTGAGTAGTCACCAAAAGATATCTTGCTATGCATCAACCGTCTAACGTTCTGAGGACCATAATTACGAAGCAGCTGTTACAAAGCTGTAACCAGCAACCAGAAATGTGAGCGTAAATCCATCTTCAGCTAACAAACCCATTTGACGTCGATAGGAATACACGATATCTTAAGAATTTCCCATTGCTCGCTTCGTTCAGATAAGGTCTTTAAAGCTAAGTGCACAGTTCGTTCTCAATATTGGTTGTGTTCTCGTGAAAATACACACGCGCGGTGCGCGACAATGGTAAAGAATAAGAGAGCCTTCAAATCTTACTCTTTTAGAAACCTTGATCTCTTACTACTATATGTGTTATCTCCAATTATTTTCAGCAGAGAAAAAAATGTATAAAAATATAATATATAATACTACCTAGTATTGCAACCTTTATACTCTTATAATTACTTGCTACATACCATAATCTTATTTTGACTAGATACACTTATACGTATTATACTACTTATATTATACTATTCTTGCTCATAATATGATATCAAAATATTAAACCAAGTGACCAAATTAACGCTCGACCTAGGCACCCGCACTGGCGAAGCGGCATCCTTTATATAGTATATTCCATATATAAAATATAATATATATAATATAGTATTATATTATTACTATACAATATATCCACTTCCTATAATAACTTACTACTAATATTTACAATATAAATACATATATATACATCAGGTACTAATATTCCTATATTATATAACTTAATTATACATATAATACATACCTAGATAAAACTATTTTATTGTATATATACATATAGGGTAATATATTACTCGTAGTATATATATATATATATATATATATATATATATAATTATATATATATCTTAGATATTTTTATTTATATATATAATATATTAAAAAAAAACATTAATAATATTTATAATTATATATAATATATATAATTATTTGAAAGGATTTAGGGGTGCATTTTAACTCTCTTTGTTATACTCTTGAGGGGTTGCGACACTTAAGAAGATGGGAACCACATAAGGTCGCTAAGGACTTACAAAAGGAGACTACACCAGGACATTTATTCGCAGGATGCCCAAAAAATAAGGTAGGAAGAAAGATGATTGAACTAAAGCGCATAGACCGCCACCAAAAATATCTCCATTACGTTAAGACAACAAATCTTTTACGTGGTGTGTTTGAAGAATATTTTATTATACAAAAATCATCAACGGAAATGTTAGGTTCAAAATTAGTCAAATCACTAAGAAGCGAGGTAGAATGTTCGTACACGTGTCCAAAGAGATCATCATTCGGCTTCTGTAATTGGTTTGTGGGGTTGAGATTTACTATGTGTAACAAACATCCAGTTTTCTGAAAAATATGTTAAAAAATCGGCAGTCGTGTACCGGTAAACCGTTTCGGAAGCTGTTGCAAAACCAGAAGGTCAGACCCTCTTCCATAATGAATCATACACATTTCAACAGGATTCAGCATCTGCACATAAAGCATGGTCTACTCAAGATTGGCTCAGGGATAATGTTCCCCATTTTCTGGCGGCTGAAAATTGCCCGTCTGGCAGCCCCGATATTAATCCTTTGAATTATTAATTATTGGTTCTTTTAGAGCGTATTTGGCCTGCTCAAGACGGCACCCAAATATTGGTTATTTAAATCGAGGTCAAATGGGTGCGATGAAGAACTTTCCTATGGAGTTCGTGCGTGCTGCTATATACGATTGGCTCAAAAGACTTAAGGCTTGTGTTAAGACCAAAGGCAGTTATTTTGAATGACTGTTGTATTTTTTTCCATTAATAAATGATAAATGGAGATTATATCGTGTAGACATCAAATTGAAATTCTTATTTATTTTTATTTCACATGCTGGTTGACGTATAGTCTACTTCTTGGAGAAGAAGAATATATATATATATATATATATATATATATATATAATATATATATATATATATTATATATATATATAGATATATATATACTATATATATATATATTATATATATATATATATATATGGTAATAGTTCGGTTGAAGGTAATTTATTCATATACGATTGTTTTTTCGATAACGTAATTATCGGATATTGTTGTTCCACCCATATTTTTTAAAAAATATGGTTTGTTCGACACGTAAGATTGACACTGGCTTTGGCAAAATTTCCATTAAATAATTTTTTTTCAAAAAAGCTTCTAAATGTGGTTCAACTTAGTATATATTAATTTGAATGTTATTTAAAAATAAAAATTATGAAAAATTGAAAAAAAATCAACATTTGATAATATTATATATATATATATATATATATATATATATATATATATATATATATATATATATATATATATATATATATATATATATATATATATATATATATATATATATTATAATATATATATTGGGAAGACAATACATATATTCACAGCCCAGTTAGGGAGATTATATTATATATACTATAATATATATAAAATATATATATATAATATATAATATATATATATATATATATATATATATATATATATATATATCACGGCCCATTAGGGGGCTCGAGCCGACGGGGAACAGAGGGGGGGACGTTTTCCATACCCCGTAGGGGAGGGGCGGAGTAACCCCCGCGACACCCAAATACCCAAGTAGGGGGTTTCGGCGACCCTCCCGGAGGGGGGGAAGTAGTCCTACCCTATCGTTCCCCGGAAGGCCGAGAGACCCCGACTCCTGCCATCGGGGCGGTCTACCCTTGGAGTACCCATTAGTTTTAAAAAAAAAAAAGATTTTTTTTTAAACTAATTGGTACCCAAGGGTTTTACCTTTTGATATGATAGTAGTCGGCGGTCTACTCAGACCTTACCGGGAAATGAACGAGGTAGGATAATATTCCCCCCCTCCGGGGAGGGTCTCCGGAACCCCCGCCTTTTGGTATTTTTTGGTATTTGTATGTCGCGGGGGTTCCTCCGCCCCTCCCCTACGGGTATGAAACGTCCCCCCATCTGTTCCCGTCGGCTTCGAGGCCCCTAATGGGCCATTGAAATTATATATATACGCAATTATTATATTAACTCATACTATATATACTTTATAATATAATATTACGAATAGATATATATTATTATATAATATTATATATATATATCGTATATATATATATATATATCCCCTATTCCTGCTGTGATATTACGTACTATATACTAATATATATATATATATATATTATATATATTAATAATATATATATATATATATATATATAGGTGTGTGATGTATATATATATATATATATATTATATATATATAGCCCCATACTGGGCTGTGAGTAATATATTATATTATATTTATATATATATATAATATATAGATAATTATATATATATATATATATAGTTAACTCTGACAATATATATAATATATATAAATTATATATATATTCATAATTAAAATTAATTTATAGATAATATATAATATATATATAATATATATATAATTGTATTTTATATTAAAAAATTTCTCTTCCAATATTTATCAATAATTTAAATTAAGTAAATATATATATATATATATATATATAATTAAATTTTATAAATTAATTTAAATTTATATAATTTTAATTATTAATATATATAAAATATATATACTCTTATACAATGAAATTAGTAAATCAATATTTCCATTTGTGGAATGGGGATAGTGCATTAAATTCAAACACATTTGCCTTTCAAATAAAGACAACTTTATCTTCTTTATAGAGCTTCGCAAAAATTGATAATTTTAATTTTTTCATTTAAATATGCTATAAAGCAGTATTAGAATTTAGTTGCATCTTCAACATGGTCTCAGTTTCTAGTGTACAATAGTTACAGTTTGTTCTCTATGTGAAATACTTTAAACTCTTTTCTTTTGCTATGTGAAAAGTGTCTCAAATTTAAATTAATTTCATTTGAAGTCTTGGATTCAGAATTCCTATTTAAACGCAAATCTAATAAACAATAAAGAAAGAATCATCATTTATGGGATCGCTCCATAGGGTCAATTAATATGATCCCAGAAAATATACTTTATTTTTTATTATATAGGTAATATATATATAATATATATTAAATATATATATATTATATATATAATATAATATATATATATATATATATATTATATATAATTAATTTATAATATACTCATAATATCTAGTGATAATATTATATATTAATATATATATATATATATAGGTATATATTATATATATATATATATATATATAATATATATTTGAGAAAACTTGCGGGCCTAACACGTCTCCAAGATGGCAATAATATAAAATCGATTATCTTTTCAAAAATATCGATATCTGACACATTACCTTAAACCGGACAATTACCATAATATATATATTATATATATAGTGGTGATATATATATTATATTAAATTATATAATAATATATTATATATTATATATAATGGATATATATAATATAAAATTATATATAAATTAAATATATAATTATATTTATATAGTTATATATATATATTATTATAAATAGATGGTTAAAATAAAAATTTCTATAACTATTTGTTGTAAAATAAATCTAGAAGATTTATGATAAAGCTTTTAAATTATAGAAAGTATACTTTTTTTTTTCAAAATTAAATATTAACAACTAATTTTTAAAAATAAACTAATAAATGTATACACAAAAGGTATTACCGCCAATATATTTTTTTCAAGGTGCTGATTAGTGAGATATTCTGAAATAGATTTTTTATTCACAAATAATAATATATAGTTACCACTAAAATGATGAATGTTTTTAACTGTTTTCACTGTTCTCTCTCTCTCTCTCTACTCTCTCTCTCTTCTCTCTCTCTCTCTCTCTCTCTCTCTCTCTCTCTCTCTCTCTCTCTCTCTCTCTCTCATACTTACTGAAAAAAAATAATTACGGGAAACGAAATTCAGAATCTATCTTCATTTTTGTCTTGTGCATTTGTGATTGGTCCTTTTATTAATATATTTATCAGTTGTGTGGAGGAAGGGGAGTGTGCTAAATTAATGTATTTGTAAAAAAAAAATGACGGAATATTTATTCTATTTCTTTTCAAAGGAAGAAATACTGGAGACATAAAGATGCGAATATTTATATATAATTTATATATATATTATTAATAATAAGTTTATTAGTTATATTATATATATATATATATATATATGAGGTTATTTAGTATATTAATATATATATATATATAATATATATACTATATATATATATATATATTATATAGTAGATGAGAGAGAGAGAGAGAGAGAGAGAGAGAGAGAGAGAGAGAACCTCTGAAAATAGGTAAAACGACAAAATTTTTATCCCAACTTCAAGCAAATTGCATAATTCCTTATTTATTTCTGAAGATAAATATAGATAGCAAAATATTACAGTTGAGCAGTTGAGTTTCTAAATGAGAAAGAGCAGAATAAGAGTTCTATAAGTGGAACTTTTAGATTGGTTAATTAATTGAAAGCTTATAGCCCTGTCCGTTTGGGTCTCGCTCCAAGTAAGAGATTCACGCATCGATTTTCATTTGTGTTCAGAGGTTGATCCAGTTACTTTTCAATCATTTGTAATATATAAAATAGATTACACAGGACAAAGGACTTGCAAATCGGTTGGTATCAAACTAACGGGTTAATAGGACTGAGTACTACGCCAAACCGGTGTGTAGGAGGAGCATTTGGAGGCTCGCATTTTTTCCAAACTCGGAAAAAGAAGACAAAGAAGGATTCCTGAAAGGAGAGAAAAAGGTATAGGGTCAAGGAAACTAATCTCGAAGATTTCTAGCTTGAAAAATGTGACAGAAGAAAACAGAGTATCAAATAGTTGAAACTATAGTTTATGATTAAAGAGGAAGTTCTTGGACAAATGTTGAAGAAAGATTTAGTTTATATAAGGTTACATAATCAAGTAAAGTTAAAGCTTTATACAAAATATAAGATTAAAATATAAGAAGCACAATTCACAGAATGAATAAGTTATATCTTAAATAAAAAGGAAAGTAAACTGTCCCGATAATATATAGGAATTTTAATAAGAGTATAACCCACAGAGAATATGAAAGCTTAGTAATAAACAGTTTTGAAATCTGTTAAACTAAGAAGGATTGATGAAAAACTAAGAAATACTAAAACGGAGGAGCAGAGAAAGTGAAACATCAATTAAATAATAATATTGAAAATACGAATAATTAAAAAGAAAGAGGTAAAGGAGCAATTATGGTCAAAAGTGGAAAAAATGAGGTCGAGAGGAAACGGGGAAGCTAGAGTAGTTAGTAAATCAATAGTGTAATTAACTTAAAAGTTATAAAAATCTTTGCGAAAATAAACTTCTCGAACTAAAAAGATAAGGCGATATGAAGGAGGGCATTAATTTAAAGAATAATGAATGGGTACACCGAATATGCTGCAAACAAAAGTTTACGACTGTATAAAAATAATACAAAAACTAAATTCGAACAAATGAATTACAAAGAGCAAGATCACATGGTACAAATGATATATACATGTATATATACAACGCATATATATAAATAAAAACTAATATTTGTAAAAATAAATATCTATACAACAAATAATTAAAACTTACAATAGTTTTAAAAGAAAAGATTCCCATAAATAGATAACCTCTTTTATAAATTTAATTCATTATAATATCCAAAATTCAAACAAAACTTACCAATACAACATGAAACATGTACGAGAGGTCCTTCTTTACCCAAGGACAGTCCAGAGGATACTGCAATTCCCAAAGACTGATTAGATAACGTCCATTTACCTAGAGTAGCAACTCAAAAATCAACAGCACACTACCAACAACAACAAACAACCAACAACGAAACGAAAACAATACTCAAACACTCAAACCTAAAAACAAGCGCGGCGTGGCTTAATGCATTGGTCATAGTAAAATATGGTTACAATCTGAATCTAACTATCCACCATGCGTTTAGTAAAATAGCATAATTACAGTAATATTATACTGTATATACTATATAATATAGAATAATATTATACCTATATAATAATTTGCATTAATAAAAGATAATATATAATTAATAATATATTAACATGACTCAGAATATAATAATATGATTATAATATAATAATACTATTAATCATAATAATAACTACTATACCATAACTCAATAATTAGTGTTCTAGTTAATAATAAAACTAATATATATATATATACAATAATACCCCACTATATATACTATATTAATTATATATAATTATAATTCATAGTACTACAGTTAATTAATTCTTAACGATACTCATAATATAAGTATAATCAGCTATACAGGGGTCTAGCCGGCTCTCAAGCTACCAAGTAAACTTAGTACTTAGTACTGGACCATTACAGCTACATTTTTTGAACCAGTATCTATCAACTGATACTTGTATACAATGCGTTTCTAAAACACCAGATGGCCACTTGTACTATGCTTACTACCTGTACATCATTGCCTATTCCGATATTTAGTAATTACTATGGTACTATGCTTATCATGCTAATGGATACTCGCAAGTTGTTTTGACATTTAATCGAATTAATATTTTATTTTTTCTTTTTTATCCATTTTGGTCATTTTTCTCCCTATTAGATTGAATGCTAATCTAACTTATAATATAGAAATTTCCATTTTATGAATATTCGTATATGTCATTTCTATAAATATATAAAATAATAAATATATTATAAATTGACGCTTCACTCCCTCCACTCGCGATCAATCTAAAACCCGAAAATACCTAAATACATATACATATATATAAATATAAATACATAACTATATATATAGCTAAGTATATAATATAATAACCTACAATATTAATATACTATAATTACTAATATTATATACTCTACTAAATACCTATATCAGCCAAATGATAATATATAATATATACTAATAATATAAATAAATATATAATATAATACATCAATATCATTTTACCGTATACACTAATAATACGAATAATAATAATTATATATCAGCTATAAATATACTAATATTAATAATATAATAGTAAAATATTATATAAACATATATTAAATCATCAAGAATGTCTCACACCTACTCACCAAATTTTTTCAGCAGTGCAAAGTAGCATCAGCACACGGAAACAAGCAGAAAAGCTAGAAATAGAAGAATTGATGAGACGAGTGAGAGAATCAGGCACAGCCATCTACCCTCGCGCCTTTCAATTACCTTAAAATAAACAGACACAATAATTAACCACTACATTAATATTTTAGTGGTGGGGAGAACAAGGGGGAAAAAAAACTCTTCCACCACCCGGCAAACCCGACACCCAATGTCCCCAAGGGGAAAAAAGTCAAAAAAAAAAAAAAAAAAAAAAACACCCTTCTCTTAACTTGTTTATAGGAAGAAAGGGGGCCTTTCCCCCACCCCAAAACCAGGACCGCGAAAGGACCTCACCATATGGCATACTCGCCAATGTTATGCGCTCATCCTACTTGTGCCCCAGGTGGGCCACAATCCATTACACCCTCACAACAACCCTGCCTTATCACTCATAATTTACTGCCCACCCTATTTAATCTCGCCCTCTGCCAAACTCCACTATCTCACTCCTCCAGACCTAATTCTTTATTGCTGACTCAATCAATCAACTCTATCTCGGATCTCCAGACAGTCGATTTCCCAACACATCCTCACACTTATACATGCCCAAGGCTTAACAATACCGACTAATTCACATCCATACCCTTTTAATCACCAATGACCACACACCATTCTCGCATGTACTTTCATTATTCCTCTCATTACCATTTGTTCTTCTGTTGTCTTCACTCTCAGCTAATACGTTCAACATTCCTACCTCTTATCCAATTCTATTCTCACACCTAACACGCCCATAAGAACATATGTCCATCTGAAAACTAATCTGACTTTCCAGATCTAATATCTCTACATATTCCAACGCATGATACTCCCACTACACTGAACATTTACACAGGTAAACAACCCATACCCCTCACGTATGACGACCATAAGGCCGCAAATACGAAGACTTAGGTCTCCTTTACATAACCACCAAGGGGGCGATTTAATTGCACCAGCCGAGCCCTTCTGGCAAGTTCAACAACCTTTCCTAATTTACACTTCGGGCAATCATCCGGGGTCCAATTTTCGTCCACATACGATATCACTAAATATTTAAACTTCAGTTACACATATAGTCCTCCAGCACTGCCTTCACCATCTAAGGCATAAACTTACACACGCAACGACCGTTACTCATTCACAACCAAATAAACCCTTACTCTTAATCTACGTTTACTTCTTTCAAACCCATCCTTTTTACACACTTCTGCCAAATCTCTCTACCATTTCCCTATTCAAAATTATATTCAGATTCTGAAGTCAAACAAGAATTAATATATAGTAATGAATATAATAGTAAATAATATATTATATATGATATATATATTACTATATCATAATATAATAATATATAATAATATATATATATAATAAATATATAAATATAATATACTATATATAATAATATACAACATAATTGCGATGAATGGTTAAAAAGTTAACACAATAATATTATATACTTTTAATTAAGAAAGTTTTTTACATAGGAGTTCCTTCATAATGTTAAATTTCGTAAGCTTTCCGTCCTTAATTAATTTACTGGACCCTCCCTCAGACGATTTTTTATTGGAAGACTAAATAAAATATTAAAATTTGGTAAGATATTGTAAAACAGTTGAATATGAAATAGTAGTTTAATATTAGAGTAAAATTGTATGCTTTTATATTTGAAGAATGGCGTGATAAGTGGTAAAGAATGGTTGTTTAGCATGTGGATTGAACGTATATTCTCCTTTTTGGTAGGTTAAAAAATTAAGGGTAAGGTTCTTGTATGCATAGTGATTCTAGAGGTTTACGTTTGGTGGGGTCTACGTACCTCTTAAGATTGGGCACGTATCTTTGTCATGTTTTAAAGTTGTGATGAGACATAAGATCTATGATGAGTCTTGAAGAGCACAGAATTTTGAGAGTCGGAGTTACATCGTCTGATTTTATGTGACCAAGTTCTCTGATAAATATTATTTGTCGTTCACCTTATACTATGTGGGGGCATTGATGGCAGGGGATTTAATGTATTATGTCCTTGATGAGATGTTAATTTTGAAGTGAAGTATGGAGCGTTGGAAGATT
Organism: Trachelipus rathkii; assembly: GCA_015478945.1. NCBI lineage: Eukaryota > Metazoa > Arthropoda > Malacostraca > Isopoda > Trachelipodidae > Trachelipus > Trachelipus rathkii. The sequence goes on from JABUQX010056838.1 coordinate 44,921, forward strand.
CTTATGAGGAGCAAGATGTGGATAGAGCAGAAGTTTATGTCTAAGGATGAAGGTAATAGTTTTAGAGGATTTGTTATATGTAGCGTATGGTGAGGAATGCGAAGAAAAATGTGAGGGATTGTGTGTTAAGGTTACACGGTGGTAGGGTTGTAGAAAATTATATTTTTGCGCTTATTTAAGTGGAACCTTGATTAATGCATAGGTTTGAGATTAAGATATGTTTTCTTGAAACGATACTGCAAAAAATGTATTTAATTTATTATGAAGAAGAGTAGGAGAACAGGTGCGTAGAGCTCTTAGGAAGAGAGCAGGATAGAACAACACAGATTAATATGATTGAGATGTTGATGGAAAGTACCAAATAGCAATGTAAGAAGGGTTGTGAAGTAGGCTTTACGATACAACGAAACTAACTACCTTCCGAACCCGTTTTATACATTTCAATTAGGCTAACTCCACAACACATTACATCATACGATGATATAAATCTGGTTGTTACACATATCTTCTCAATAACTCCCTAAAGAGCTCTAAACGCATCTCGTTCTCCAATACCTCCTCTTCATTAATGAAATTAAATACATTTCAGTTACGTTATCAAGGAAACTAATTCTTATCCAAACCTACAAATATATTCAAAGGTTACACATGTAAGAAAGTCAAAAATAATTTTTCTAAACAAACCCTACCCACAAAAACGCTGACCAACACAAACAAATCACGCTCACCACTAATTATTCACTTTTCCATCAACCCTACCAAACATAAACGAACCATCCCCTCATAAACTTTACCTGTCATCCTTAAAGACTAACTTCGTCATAAACACCTCTTTCTCTCAAAAAGAAAATCTTCAATACCTCCAAACCTCACTATACAAAAATAACATCTCAAACGAACTAGCATATAACAAAAACTCCCCTGTCCATTGCATGCACCCCCCTCCAACAATATACCTTATGAGAATCGATGAAAAAACCACATAAATAATTTTGATCAAGCAAGGACATTGTCAACAATAAAAACAACGCATCATAAACGATACACCGCGACTCATCAACAGATTCTGCTCCATCTACACTGCACAATATGTATACTACAGTCTCAAACCACAAAACTATTAAAACATAAAAAGAATAATCGTGCACCAACATCGATTAGAGGTCACATAGACCCCAACCAAACCGCTAAACATACCCTAGAATCCACTAAATGGCATACAGAACAGCCTTCCCATTAATTTTTAAACTTACAAAAAAGAGAACCCAAGAGGAATATGTTACGTTTCAATCCCCTACCAGCATAAACAACCCATTGTCTTTACACACCGCAACACCAATTTCTTTCAAAAATAGTTAAAAGCCAAAGATTTACTTAAGAATTAATAAAAACTACTTTACCAGTATTTCAGACTGTATTTACATAAATTCAATACAAAAATGATTAATTAATTCAAATTATTATTTAGTCTTTCCAAATAACACCATCAGTCTAGAAGGAGAGGTCCAAAGAATCAATAAAGGGAACCAAGAAAGCTAACGAAAATTATAAATCTTATGAAGACTCTTGTAAAAAAACTTTCTACAAAACTAATAATAAATTAAAGTGAAAGTATCTCCAGATTATAATACATACCAAACTGGCAGCTGCGAAAATTAGCTAGTACTTCTACT
>JABUQX010056839.1:0-15000 GCA_015478945.1 Trachelipus rathkii
TATAAAGAGACTCCCCTACGAGATGCCTGATTATGTCTCTCCATTTACAAATAAATCGGAAAATAGAAAATTCATTTCAGATGAGGTAGATGTCGTAGTGGAAAGAATGGAAGCAATAAGAGATTTAGCTAGAGAAAATCTAGAAAAAGAAACAATTAAAGCTATGGAACAGCAGCACAAACATGCCACACAAAGAGAATTAAAAGTGGGCGATTATGTTTTTGTAAATGCTGTAAAAAAACCAGAGCAAAGTTCTAAATTGAACAAAAGATTTGAAGGTCCTTTTATTGTAAATCAAATAAAGGAGCCAAATAAGCTTATGCTTTCTTGTTTAAATTCAACGAAATTATTTCCGGTTCACCGGGATAATGTAAAGATAATTCCAGTAGAAAAGATCACAGAATCTCATTTTTCATTTGATAATGATGAGATTTGGAATCCAGATGCAATTCAAGAAACATTGGATTCCCCAAAAGATACAACAGAAAGAACAACAAGAGTGGAACCTGAAGAAGTAGATCGACAGGTAGATGATCAAGAATCTCCAACCACTTCTTCTTGGATTCCCCCTATTTATGATGAACAAAACGTTATACCAGAGGATTCAACACAAGAACAACAGAATCCTGTAGAAGAAACACAAACTTCTTGTAATCAAATAATATCTGATACTCCTCAAGGAAGTAGATTGATAAATTCTACTCCCCAAACAAGAACTCAAGTAGGAGGATATAGACCGTCTCTATCACCAATCAGACAAGAGGATTCATATATTTCAGATAGTTCTGAACATGAGGAACAGCCTGTCATTGCAGCCAAAGATGATGAGGTAACACCTCCAGAAGAATTTATGGATTTATCAACATCTGAAGGCACAAGAGATGATAGAAAAGAAGATCCGTCGTATAGACCTCACCAACAATTCAGAGGTCCGAGGGATGTGGAACGAAGGATTACAAGGAGTCAAACAAGACAAAGAGAGCATGAATCTCTTCCATCTCTACCACCAAGAACTGAAGAAACAACAAAGGAGTCGCCTGAAACAGAGTTACAGAGACCTCCAGTTGTTTTGCCATTGGAAATGACTAGAAGAGGAAATAGACTCTACTATTTGCCTCCTAAGAGTTAAAATCTCTTAGAATTGTAAAATTTTTTTGTAAATAAATCTTTTATTTTATTTTATTTGTGTTCATAACCTTTAGGTTTAAGTTTTATATTTCCTATTACAATACACAAAATACACATTTTACCCTTTCTATTTTTAATCTTTTTAGTATAAGTTTCTATATTTTTATTATGTCCGTTACGAATTCGGAAAATTTTTTTTGCCCGGGGTTGGGTCTTTTCTTTGAAACTAAAAACCATAAAAATAGAAAATTCATTTTACGAAACGTTTATATACTTTTATTTTTATTAGTAACATGTTTTTATTATTATTTTTTATTTTAAAAAGAAAACAAAATAAAAATCGAAAAATTTCGTTTTAATATTAGAATAATAAAAATATAATCAGCTTGCTTTTATTAATATTAAGAATTTTATTAAATTTTAATTTTGATTTTAATTCAGAATTAGCCTTATGCTATAATCAGCTTTGATTAATATTAATTAGCCTGATCAGCTTTTATTAATATTAATTAGCCTTATGCTATATAATCAGCTTTTATTAATATTAATTAGCCTCATGCTATATAATCAGAATGTTAATAATTTTAAGTTTTCACTTAAAGTTTTTTTAATTTTAATTTTCATTTTAATTATAATCAGAATGTTGAAGATTACTTATCTTTAGTTTTATTATCCAAAATCCAATAAACTTGATTTCATTTTATGAAGTTCATTTTATTTTAATTATTTGATTTCATTAATTAAATTTATTATCAGAAACATATCAAACTTGATTCCAATTTTAAATTTTAAAATTAACGTAATTCTAGTATAATCATAGGTAACTTTAAAAGAATTTAATACATTTAATTAATTATTTTAATTTTACTTTAATAAAACGGCGACCTACTTTATTAAATCGAAGTAATAATCATTTCAGACTGTAATGAAAATGTTACATCCAGTTTTTGCATTACTTCTTTTACCTGCAGTCTTATCCATCTCCACTAATATTAATGAAGAAACAAGAGTACTGCCAGGTATCATTTTGTATCACTCCGGTGAAGTAAATTTTATTGAAGGATATCTTGACTTGATTGTATCTTTGGAATGCCCATCAGAAATTAAAACTACTATTTATAGAACCACCAAAATGGTAGATACTTTAAAAGATAAATTTTTGCCTGCGTTTAATGATAATTTTATTAATATTTCAATAAATCAAAGGGCACATAAATGGGAATTTCAACTCATTAGTATTAGAACTAAAGTAATATCCCTTAAATTAGCTGAAATTAAAAGCTTACCATGGATTCACTCCCAAACAAGATACAAAAGAGCTGCTTTTGAATTGGGAGGAGATATACTTAATATTTTATTTGGTACCGCGACTGATAAACAAATTAAATTTTTAAGGAAAAAGATAAATATATTAGGAAACTTTGCGAGTACTTCAAATTTATTAGTTAATGAACTTAAAGAACAATTAAAGTCAAATACCCGAACATTAGGAGAATTTCAAATTAACCTACAAAAATTAATTGAATTTCAAAACAGATCACTTGCAACCCACAACATACTTAATCAACTAGGTAGTGTCAAATCATTACTTACATTAGTTGAACATTCAGTTAACAGTATTACAATGATACATCAATTAGTTATCACTTCATTACAATTAGCTAAAACCAAGATAACTAATGATCAACTCTACTCACCCATCTTTTTGTTACCATATATACTAGAAATGACAAAAACAACAAAGTTACATCCTATCATACCATTAGAAGCGACAACATATCATTCATTTTTGACATACTCATGGACTATAAAATCAACCACTAATCCATTTGAATTAATTACATTAATTCCATTCATTTCAAATGAGAAATTTATTTCATATAAGTTAATTCCATTCCCAACATTCATTCCATTTAATGAAACGTCCGTTCGAATAATGTATAATACACCGAATAATTATCTTTTCGTTAATTATGGACAGCGAAAATATACTTATTTACGGAATTCGGTCCACGATTATTGTCGTAACATAGGGAAAACAGCAGTTTGCCCTCAATCACAACCTTTTACATCTATTGATGACAAAACATGCTTGCTATCGCTTTTGCTTAATTATACTACTAATTTTTCTTCATGTCCTATAACTATTTTCAAATCTAAAGAACCTTTTACAGTAACCCTAGGACATTTCACTATTATATCTTTTGCAGAAAAAGTTAGAGCTTCTATATCTTGTGAAAGACCTCATTCAGTACAACATATAAATAATTTTATTTTCAATATTCCTCACGGTTGTACTTTTACCTCTGCTAATTATCAATTTAAAAACCCCATTCATTTAGAGAAAAATATTTCATTAACTTCATTAATTGCTCAATCTGATAAAGTTTTGTTTAATTTTTTAACTCATGTTGCTTTACCAAATATCTCTTCAGCATTGTTTCCAAAATTTCAAATAATGAAAGAAGTTCAGTGGAATAAGAGACTGGACAGTATTAATAATACCATCCACCCATTAACTCCTTACCTTTCTCAAGTTAAGTTAATCCCATATATTGGTGGAGGAACAACTAGTGTCATTTTATTCATTTTCATCATAGTGATTGTTTATTTGACTTGGTCTTATAGAAAAGCATTGTGTAGAAAATGTTTGAAAGAATTAAATCAAGAACCCCAAGATATTCCATTGCAAAATATACCCATTTCAACCCTTCCATTAGAGGTAACCCCAGTTCAAAATTCCCCACAGAATCAAATTGAAATTGAACCCTTGGTACAACCTCCCATAAAATTTAGACAATCATTAATACCCAAACCTCCTATGCCACCACCTATTCCATATAGACTACTTTATGAATTTTAATTTTTTGAAGGCAGAGTCCTTATTGTAAAATATATTTCACAATATATGAAATCAAGAAACTAGGTTTATTGATCGTTAAAACTCATACTTCAAAAACAAAATCTTGTTTCGAAATTCACTATCTCAAAACATTAGCTCTCTTGCAACATTTTTTGTTTAACTAACTTTCCTCTTAATATCTTTTTTATGGCCTGAATCATCAGTTTGTTGAGCTTTTTGGTCGTAAAGTTGGCGCCAAAGATGTTGAAATCCGTCTGTGACTCAGTTCTCAATCTGGAAATATCTATTCCAAATCCATTTAAATCTGGATTTATTCAAAAAATCCATTTTAGACTTCACTTCAGAAAAGGGATAGAGAGACCGAGAGAATGGTGGGGGAATGAGAAGGAGAAACTTTAGGGGTTTAGAGAGATTAGAGAAGGGGATGAGAGAGGGACAGGGGGAAAGCGATCTTTTAAAAAGGGTTGGAGCATAGGAAAAGTCATTCGTTTGGGCCTAGCACTTACTTAGATAACAGCTAAAGAAATAGCTCTAGGTACTGTTGTAGGGCGCGAAAAATTAAATCTAAAGTTTCTTTTGAAGAGTGAAACATTTATAATATGCATTATTTGACATATTATTTTTTATATATATTATAATATATATATCATATAATATGCAAATATGTATATTGTCTTTTCTTTTTTCCTTTTAATTATAAAATTTAAATATAAAATTAAAACAGGCAAGAGATTAGAAATTAGTGAGATAGACAAAAGAAGTCTCTCACATAAACTTTTCCACCCACTTGGACAAAGGTAAAAATGTTAATACTTTGAATAATAATAATAATAATAATAATAATAATAATAATAATAATAATAATAATAATAATAATAATAATAATAATAATAATAATAATAATAATAATAATAATAATAAAATGTAATAATAATAATAATAATAATAATAATAATAATAAAAAATGTAATAATAATTTTGTGAAATATTTAAAGCCTGTTTTACTGTTTTAAAAATAAAGAATGTTTGCCATATTTAATGAAATATATTTATTGATTAATATTTGGATATATTGTAATTAATAATTATATATTATAATTAATATTTTTATTTTATTATAAAAATATAATTATAATATTGGAATATTTTTTGAATGTATTAATGATATAAATTAATATTTTATTTGTTATGATATTGTTATATTGAAATACGACACTAATTGATTTTTAATTACAGCTTAATTATTTTTTTAAAATTGCATGTAACTTATATCGTATTTCCTATTATTCTTTATTTAGGTTTTTTGGAAACTTCGTCATTTTAATCAACATGAATGATAAAACCTGATAACATATTTTCTTCTAAGGGATTTTTCTTTTTAGTTCTTATTTGGGGAGAAACTTTGTAACTAGTCAATAAATTTAGAGATGACCAGATATATATATGGTGTTATTATTATTATTATAGTATATATATATATATATATATATATATATATATATATATATATATATATATTATAGTTATATATATATGTATAGATATATATTTATATATAAATTTATATATATATACAATATATATATATATATATATATATATATATATATATATATATATATATATATATATATATATATATATATATATATATATATATATATATATATATATATATATATATATATATATATATATATATATATATATAGCAGCTGCCTGGGTTTGGATAGTCTAATGGTTAAGTGATGGATTCTTCTTTCAAAGGTGCACAGTTCTATTCTGAGAAATTCCAACTGTTATTTATAAATATCAAGTTTGATGTTTTTTTTTTTTTTTTTTCTAGCTATTGTTGAATAAGTGAAATTTTTATTAACTACAATTGAACGAAAATAAATAATAAATTTCTCACCGTTTTACTTAGTTCAACTTTGTTTTATTTTTTTTTATTTTTTTTTTTTTCCCGTTATTTTTGAGGTTGCAAAAATTAAATGGGAAACTACCATAATATTCTTTTTCTGTATTTCTTAAAAATCTTATTTTCTATAAAATATTTTCTGTTTTTAATTCTAAGTTAATAAGATGTCATTTATGCACACTCAATTTCATCATATCATAAAAATTTTGTAACAGAGAATTAATGATTTCATAAGTGCAAATGGAGAAGGAATTATAACTAGGAGCCGGAGCCGGAGCTGAACAATTTTAAAATGTTGGAGCCGGGTAATTTTAAAATGCTGGAACCGGAGCCGGAGCCGGAGCCGGAGCCGGAGCCGAAAAAAAATTTGCTGGCTACGCAGCCCTGGCCGTGCAGCCCCAGCAGCGGTTCCAATCACCTCTATATATATATATATATATATATTAATATATATATATATATATATATATAGCAGCAGCATATATATATATATATATATATATATATATATATATATATATATAATAATATATATTTATTTATTTTAAAATAATGGCCATATAGGGGGCTCATGTGCAACGACCACTTTTTTTTCCAATATCAACGATATTTTGTTTTTTAATTATTTGTCAGAAAATTTCATTTTTACTTTACATATATATATATATATATATATATATATATATATATATATATATATATATATATTATATATATATATATATATATATATATATATATATATATATATATATATATATATATATATATATATATATATATATATATATATATATATATATATATATATAACGCGCATAAGAAGTATATATAAGGCTTCGATTTTCCTCGCGTTGCAATTATAAATGCAACTTTCCTTAACGTATCTCATCGGGATACTGAACGAAATATTTTGAAAATGTTTTAAATGATTTAACATTGACTAAATAGGGAAAACTTCGTTGCAAGGCATGTCTCAACTCAAGTTTTGAAAAATAAACGATATAAAAAAAAAAATTCTGTTCGGTTTTTATATTTTTATTTATATTTTCTATATATATATATATATATATATATATATATATAATATATATATATATATATATATTATATATATATATATATATATATATAATTCTGAATGTAGTTATATATATTATATATATATATATATATATATATATATATATATATATATATATATATATATATATATATATATATATATATATATATATATATATTTATTATTATTATTATTATTATTATTATTATTATTATTATTATTATTATTATTATTATTATTATTATTATTATTATTATTATTATTATTATTATTATCTTATTATTATTATTATTATTATTATTATTATTATCCTTTTTCCCAAGATTAGTGGCAACACACACTAATGCAGGCAGTAGAAGAATATGCTGTAAGTCGAAAAGAAAGCCCAGCCTTACTGCCCCATTTATCCTTTAAGTGAGAACCTGTCGCAGTGTCAGAAAATCCACCCTAGGGCTTCAAGGGACTGTGACGAACCCTCAACTGTGGCATCTCGTCAATGTGGGGTCATCCCTGAACAAAACCAGCAACCATACCTTACAAAACCCCGAAATTCACTCCTATTGCACCTTTCTTCTCGCCTCTGCCAAACTCACATTTCTCCTCCAGGCATTCCTTTACTGACTCAATCCACTTTTTCTTCGTCTCCCAGCCGGTCGATTCAAAACACATTCACCACTATACACCCGTTTAACCAACCGACTATCATCCATCCTTTCCACATGACCAAACCATCTCAATGTACTCTCGTTTATTCTCTCATTTACTCCTTTCTTCACACCACACAACCCCCTAATACGTTCATTCCTCATTTTATTAATTCGTCCCACACCTAACACACCCCTAAGATTGTCCATCCGAACACATTGTACTTTAGATCTATACCTCTTATTCCAGACCATAGTTTCACTACTGTACATTAACACAGGTAACAACATACCTTCATGCAAGACCTTATAGCGCACTCAACAATTAGTCCTTTTACATCTACCAAGGATTTAATAGCACGAGCTACCTTCCTACCATTCACAACTTTCCTACTACACTCTGCATCATCCGTTCCCTTTTTCATCCAACATATATCCTAAATATTTAAACTCAGACACTTGTTCCAGTTGCTCACCATCCAACATAACCTCGCACCGAGGACTGTCTTCACTCACAACCATAACCTTGCTCTTATCTTTACTTTCAAACCACTCCTTTTACACACCCTGCCAAATCCCTCTATCAATCATCTCTCAATTATTTGTCAGATAAAAGATAGATTTACATTCTCAGGACATTTAATTGTTGCCATGTTATTTCTTTCCTGAGAAAAATGTAAATGAAACCTGTAAAGTGTACACTTTCATTGACATAAAGAAACTTAAAACAGAACTATCTATAATTTATAGCCTAGAAGAATTTCGTTCCATATGTCTGGAGCCATAGCTTTATTCGATTTCATTACAGAAATCACTTGAAGCCACTTTTAGTAAAAGTGTGAAACTATTGAAAGTTTTAATAACCATTCCGATGACAACGTCCAAAGCAGAGCGCTGTTTTCCTTATTTAAAAAGGATTAAAATCTTTCTTAGAAACACCATGAGGCAAGAAAGACTTTCCGCCTTAGCAATGCTTTCGATCGAGAAAGACTTTATTATGGGCATAGAAGATTTTAATAATAAAGTGAGATTGATAAATTTGCTCAATCAAAAGATAGAAGAGCAGACTTTCTTTTTAAATAAAATTGTAAAGGTAAGTTACATAACTTTTTTAAAATTATTGTAAAATTTTTTTTAATTTTTCTAGATTAATGCTTTACGGTCATCAATGCTCTCTTTTGAAACACACACGCACTCACGCGCACACACACACACACATATATATATATATATATATATATATATATATATATATATATATATATATATATATATATATATATATATATATATATATATATATATATATATATATATAAATTGTGTGTGTGTGTGTGAGTAAAATGCAAATGCAACTACCAATATTTTTTAGGACGAGCCGCGCCTGATATATATATATATATATATATATATATATATATATATATATATATATATATATATATATATATATATATATATTATATATATATATATATATATATACATGGGTTCACTAGTTCTGGTTTGTGTAGCTAAATTTATAGAGTTTTTATATATAGGCTCATATATATATATATATATATATATATATATATATATATATATAGTATATATAAATATATATATATATATATATATATATATTTATATATATATATATATATATATATATATATATAAATATATATATATATATATATATATATATATATATATATATATATATATATATATATATATATATATATATATATATATATATATATATATATATTGCGAAGTTGAAGAGCATTTCCCTTGCAAATATGAGGAACATTCGGACAACGTTTGAAAGATTAATTAATTAAAAGAAATAGAATATCAAATACAATATGCAATGATGGAAAATTCACAATATAGAGCAGTTGCAAAATTTATATTATTAAAAAAGTAATTTCCTTGGGTTCAACGTAAATTTATCAACTACTGTTTGAATAAAATAATCATAATTGTCAAACACAAATTTTCTGTGAACACTCATCATAGCCAACCCGTTTAACCTATCGTCTTCCATAGTTTGCAGCCAAGTCTTGATCATTCGTAGAGTACTGAAAGAGTGTTCTACTGTACTGGTGGTGCATGGCTGGGCGAGTAATATCATCAAAGCCTTTTTCGTCAACGGAAAGAAAGGTTCAGTCTCCTTTAAGACTTGGGAGACAACAAGATCTTTTATTCACTACTCAGTTTCTTGTCTTTCCAAATTTTGTACCAAAGTCCTCTAGCTTTTCTTCTATGCCTTCTAAGTAGTAAAAACTATAAAATGAAGCTATCTTTTCAATACACTGATTGTTGGTGGGCAGTATGTGAAAGCGATGTGATAAGTCGATGCATAAAGCAGGTGTATTCAGTAGAAACCGTATTTCCAAAGAATCCAGATGCAGAGTTATTACATCTTCTCTCCAGAACCTGTGAATTTGTTGCTGGATGGTTGCTGCAGTGCTGCTGCCTAACAAAATCCATGTATATCCAGATCAAGTCCCAGTTGCTCGGCGATTTGATTAGCTTCTTTTAACACTTCATTTTCATAATAATTCCATAATATGTTGAATGTGCTGCGAGGTTTTGACGATATCCAAGGTCTTGGATTGGAGAGCATTTACAACTGGCTCTAACATCGCAGAGTACCTCGCGATCAATATCATAGCCATGATGAATGACGACTTACATGCCGCTGAATGCAACTGAAAAGCGCCTTTTCTTGTGGCGGTATTTCCTTCAATGGAAAGGATTTCTAATGCTTGCATCATTCGTACAAAGTGCTCCTTAAACACTCTGATGCACTTGTGTTGTTCAGACCATCTGGTCTGGCATAGACTTGGGATGTTTGGCATTAATTTTCTTCTCAAGACCGACTCGCGAAAAAACGTAATAATGTCCTTTATAGTTCCCACAGTATTGCGGATTTCTGGTATTGTGTTCAAATTATTTACTACTGGATTTTGTTTGTGTGAATAGCAATGAAGAACAATGCTTTTTTATACTTTTTCCGCAATATTGCTTGACACGCCTCCTTCTTTGCCAGACATCGTAGAACAGCCATCGAAACCCAAGCCCACGCATTTCTCGGAATCCAGTTCTTCGGTCGTGACAAAATCGTCAATGGCTTTCGCAATGGTTTTTGCGTCAAGCGCTTTCAGTTCTACAAAGCCAATAAATTCCTCTTTGACTTCATCGGACTCTTTGTCGAAATAGCGCAACCCTATGGATAATTGTTCCTTTCCAGAAATATCAGCGGTTTCATCTGCTAGTAAGCTATACGCGCACACTTCCTTTACCTTATTAACGATGCTTTCCTTTATAGTAGTACCACATAGAGAAATGATCTCATTCTGAATCTGAACTGATTGGTATGTGGCATTTTTCTTCCCCTTTTCAAAATGGTTTTTCAATGACTGATCTCTGGCATCTATTCGTAAGCGGCACAAATCTTGCAACACTCCCTCATCATGATGCTTACCCCGAAGCGGTAAATCGCGCGTACCAGAAAATGTCACACATGAAATTATTGAGGATAATATTTTTTTATTTTCTTCTATGATTTTCTTAGAATGCTGGTTAATTTGGATGTCTACCGGCACGTCCTGTAGGAACAATCTTGCAGCTTCAACAGCAGTTTATGCCACTCTGTTTGTATGTCCCTTACAAACCGCATGGACATCTTTATATTTAGTGAAAGGTCTTATTGTTAAAGAGCCTAGGACCCCCTCTGACCGAACTTTTATTTGGTGGAAATAAAATACAAAACTTGCAAATTGCTCCCTTTAGGCGCCTGGAGTATGTCAGCCAAGGTGAATATGTCTCCAACCATTCATAATTGAATTTCCTAAATTATAGGTCTTAGGTGGAATCCAACACTCTTTCAGTAACTGTTTCTTTTTCTCAGTCGAAATCATAGATGAATGTCCAACGTATCTACCAATGTCATTTTCGTGACTGTCATCTACTGAAAAGCTAGCTCCGAAATCTGGACCCATATCTTGACTCGTCGAGGTGCTGGGCCTGGGTGTGGGTTCTTCATCATGCGAAATATGCGAAGTAGGAGGGATTGCCTCTTGTGTAGTCTTAGTTGACTTATTGGTATCTTCGTTTTCACCGCTACTATTTTTAATTTTTCTTTCTTTTTTTATTTATTTTAATATATATATATATATATATATATATATATATATATATATATATATATATATATATATATATATATATATATATATATATATATATATATATATATATATATATATATATATATATATATATATATATATATATATATATATATATATGGTTCTGCTACTGTAAATCTCTGCCACATATGGTCATAGGCTAATAATTTTACTAACATTCAAAGATGTTAACAGAAAAATTAAAAGTATAGCAAACTATGTTGAAAATCACTAATTTCTGTGTTGTAAAAATAGTTTTTAAAATGAAGCTAACCTCATATATGGACAAGTAAGATCATGTGTTACAAATTCCTACTTTTAAGAATAATACAAATTTTATTAATATTTAAAGTAAAACGTACGTACCAAGGAATCTAATAAAATCCATGATCTGATGAAATTGAACTATAACTTTACACTGAGGCGGTGTTGAATTATGAGGCGGTGTTGAGTGATAATTTCAATGCTACTTTGAACCTTAAACACTTAATAAAGAATTGAGAATCCGGCTGAACACAAAATCTAGAATTTATATAGATATATAACCAACACTAAAAATCATAGATAGAATATCAACACAGTTCTTATCGTAAATTAAAAGAGTATAAATGAGTGAGAAGACTCGTATCGTCATGGGAGAGCGAGAGAAAATGACGATTGCAACTAGCCTTCTCCATACTCCTCTATATATATATATATATATATATATATATATATATATATATATATATATATATATATATATATATATATATATATATATATATATATATATATATATATATATATATATATATATATATATATATATATATATATATAATATATATATATATATATATATAATTGTGTTGATTTTTTGTATTTTTTTGAGAAAAGTCTAAGGGCAATTTTGAATTTTTTGAGAATCGTGACGTCACGCGAAGTATAATTTGTAAACAAACTTTTCTTAAGTTCATTATTATTTTTAACCCTAGGCCCTATATCCGAGTTCAAAATCTTAAAATATGGCTTATAGTCTATGACAACAACGCAACATTTGTAAAAATGACAATATATTGATCAGAAATAAAAACATTTTGAACATGATTCTTTGTTGACATTTTTATAATGTAAAATGATATTATTAATCTAATTTTCATTTCTATTGAAATTAAATCTCACTTAAATATCAAAAAAAAAAAAAGTCTAAACATGGAAAACGAAAACCTCAAAAGAAAAATCTTCATTCTTACAACATAAAGAAAACTCATTTTAAAAAATCAATTGATTTTTCCCGCTTTATCCTCTATATATATATATATATATATATATATGGTTATATATATATATATATATATATATATATATATATACATATATATATATATGTATATATATAAATATAGGGTTTATATATATATATATATATATATATATATATATATATATATATATATATATATATATATATATATATATATATATATATATGTCGTAAATTTTTTATATTTACTCCATCTGCCACTTATAAATACTTTGTAGCAGCGCCCCTGCCCCCTCCCCCTGACGACGCCCATGTGTATATATATAAGTTATATATATATATATAAAGATAGTAGGTAAATATATATATATATATATATATATATATATATATATATATATATATATATATATATATATATATTTATGTTTTATATAATTTATTCATACTTGTTGAAGGTGAGGAAGCTCATAATCTTCGATTTTCGTTAGTTCTTTATTCTGATTGGAATGAAAGATTGTCATTTCTTGAGAAGTAGTATGAATTTCCTAATAAAAATACTTAAGATGAATCTTAACGCAAACTTTAAATGAGAGACATGGGACTCGACTCAACTGTGTAATGATGACTCATGATATCACAGAATGAAGTTCATAATAATTTGAGTCAACAGAGTTACATGAGATTAGGGATGCCCAAAAAAATCAGCGCCTCTACAGCTTCTGTCTCCGGTGTAATATCATTAATCTCAACGCTAAGGAAGCATTTTGAACCATCTCAAGTGAAATGATGACGGTTTTAAAAAGAATGAAAGATGTAAAAAAACTAGAGCTAGAAAAACGCTTAGGTTCTGTAATTAATGACTTTCATACTATTGCAAATTACTTAGATCCCCGTTATAAAGGCAAGTTTTTTTTTGTAACACAGTATTAGAACAAGTTAAATCGTCACTTTGTGTTGCAGTTGAAAAACTTCAATCCGAACAGTCTATTAATTCGCCACCCATTAAAAGGAAAACGAAATCTACAAACGAAAAACTTCACAAGTAAATCAAGATCTACTGAAGAATTTCAACAGTCCAATAGTGATGAAGAAACACGCACACCAAAAGAGATGTAGTTCAAATGATTGAAAACTATCACCAAGAAAACGACTAGATACAAATGATGATCCTATCAATTGGTGGAAAGTTAAGCAAATAAGCTGACCACCTATAACTTGTAAGGAACATTGGTAAGTGACTCAACTAGTGTTCCCAAGTGAGAGAGTAGATTGAAAGGCTAATATATATAAAGATTTAATAGATCTCTAAAGAAAAGGTGAAAAATTGATGTTCTCAAGCACAACCTTCCTATATTTGATTTCAATACTAGTGCAAAAAGTTTATAATCCATTGTAAAAATATCTTCATTGAATGAAGGTTGTGAAAGAGGTAGAGGGTATTTAGCTGGGTCCCTGTCCCACCTGGTAATAATTATATTAATAGATTTTGTATAACTCAAAATATATTAGACATATATATATATATATATATATATATATATATATATATATATATATAGATATATATATATATATATATATATATATATATATATATATATATATATATATATATATATATATATATATATATATATATATATATATATATATATATATCGAACATCCGCATCCTATCAGCAGATGTTAAAATCAAACATCCGCATCCGCATCAGCGGATGTTAAATCAAAATATCCGCATCCGCGATGAGTAGGAGTAGCGATGAGGATATCATCAATATATATATATATATATATATATATATATATATATATATATATATATAGTATATATATATATATATATATATATATATATATATATATATATATATATTATAAAAGTATAAAATTGGGGTAATACCAAATAATATCGCTTTAAAATGAAACCATCTATGTGTGATTATAA
>JABUQX010056839.1:17500-38216 GCA_015478945.1 Trachelipus rathkii
CAGCCAAAGGGTCTCGTAGGGTTTGGAGGTTCGGCGCTGCAAACACACAATGTTGGTACGTATAACGATTTGGGTCTGTCTCAATACCGTATGACCCTGGCACGAATGACCTGACACAGTCCTGCACGCCCTTGATGAGTGGTTAACGTCCTGGCAGGTGATTTGATCCGCGATGCTGCAGCGCCTACTGAAACCGTATGGAGGGTCGTGGAATGATCTGCAGCTCCGGATCCGACGTTTCAGGATATCCCACAAATGTTCGATTGGGTTGAGATCCAGACCATACGCCGGCCACCCAACGCCGTAATTTGAACCGTTCTAAGGTAGTCGTTCACACACATTGGGCCTTGTGTGGTTTTGCATTGTCATGCATTTGGAAAGTGTCACCGATGTAGGGGGGATATGGCACGACATAGGGTTCAAGGATGTCTGTGATATACCCTACGGCTGTAAGAGTGCCTCTAGGATGTGCAACTCCGTAGGCCCCGATAAAGAGATGCCTCCCAAGACCATAACCGACCCACCTCCAAACGGCGGCACCTGCAGCACATTGCATTGCGCGAACCTTCCGTCGGTCGTCGGTATACTCTAGCACGCCACTCCGAGGCGTACAGAGACACTCGACTCGTCCGTAAAGAGCACCTTGCCCAATCATCGACCGTCCAATGAATGTGTTCTCGGGCAAATGCCAGTTGCGCCCTTCGATGTGCCGTAGTGTGCGGTGGACCTATGGCAGGCCTCCTGGGCCGGTAATTATGTTCGGCAAGGCGTCGATGCACTGTATTGTCACTCACTCTTGTGCCGTGTACCTCAGCCAGCTGTATCTGCAGATGTCGTGCCGTTGTGTGGCGCTCTCGTAATGCACGCAGACGTATAAATCGGTCTTCCACGGGTGTCGTGGCCCTGGCCTACCTTGTCCTCGCCGGCGATCATGTCAGGGTTTCCTGCTACCGTTGGACTACCCCATGCAATCGTTGTGTGCGCTACACTGAACCGTCGCCAAGTGCCCGGTACCTGTGTCCTTCGGCGTGGGGGTTATCTGCACGCACTGATCTCTTGACAGTTGACACACTATCCTCTCCATGTTTATCGGAGTCGCTTCGTACGTGAATGATCCTTCGCTCGATTATACCCCCGACATAACCTACCCCCACCTCTCCCACGTCTAGTTACGTGGTTTATGTTTTCCTAAATTTATCGCGGTGACGGCCCCAATATTGCAGCGAAATACATAGTCACACTGATGCTATCGTCTGTGTTGGTGTGGGGTTAGGGGCCTTCCCGTTCCTGCGAGTGACATTTACCTAGTGGTGCGTTATTTTTGATTTGAGTTGTATATATATATATATATATATATATATATATATATATATATATATATATATATATATATATATATATATATATATATATATATATATATATATATATATTTATATATATATATATATATATATATATATATATATATATATATATATATATATATATATATATATATATATATATATATATAGAGAGAGAGAGAGAGAGAGAGAGAGAGAGAGAGAGAGAGAGAGAGAGAGAGAGAGATTTATGGAGTTCGTTGCCCTTTACGTCTTAATTTTAATTTTAAATATACTATAAGCATCAGCCTGCTGACGAAAATGTTTCAACGATGGAAACTACATTCGGAAATCAATCTAGAAAAAATCTTTTATAGGAATTGCAAACTTGTTGATTTAAGAGAGGAATTTCTTTAAGCGATGAGAAGTATCTTCCTCCATATTATCCCCCTAATTTTAATTAATTTCAAATATTCTAATTTTGCTTATTTTTTTTGTTTTATTGTCGCATATGTTTTATAAAGTGTTAACGTAACATACAGAGCACACGCGCGCATGCCACGACCACTACACAACCACTAACAACACACAACAAACAAAGCAATCACACACACACTCCACCACGTCACACACCACACGACAGCACCACCACCACACACCCACAATTACACCACCTACACCTACAAACACACAACATAACCACACCCAACACCATATATATATTATTATTAATATATATATAAATATATACTCTATATTATATATATATATATAACATATATATATATTATTATTTATAATTATTTATATAATATATATTATATATATATTATTTTTTATATATATATTATATATTGGTGGGACATGACATGAGCGGCCTTGCTAAATTCCCCAGAGTTGGGGGAAATTCTCAAACGAGGACCAATTTAAAGGCGGACATGTCCAGACACACGAAGTTTGAATGAAGTTTGCAAGTCGAAGAAAGTTGGGGGGGGGGGGAAATAACCAGGAGGGTGTGCAGACTTTACCAGTGATTACATTAAGATGAGATAGCAGTTTAGGTCTGGGGTTAGAAAGTTGGAGAGAGAAAAAGATGAGATTGTGTAGAAAGGCGTGTGTTGTAGGAGCCCTTCTCAATGGAGGGCGTATGCACTGGAGAGCTCATAAAAGTATGCGCTACGTTGTAAGAGAGAGAGAGAGAGAGAGAGAGAAAGAGAGAGAGAGAGAGAGAGAGAGAGAGTATAAATAGCACCTTTGGGGGAAATTACAATGATATGCATAAATAATAAGTGTGTGTGTTGTGCGTGTGTGTAGGTGTGTGTGTAGGTTGTGTGGTGTTTTGCCATCAGTGGAAAATACGTTGAAGGTCGACTTTCCCGAAAGCCGAGTTAATTCCTCAAAAGAAGAAGGAAAAATAAAATTTGTTTCTAAGAAAATAAATGCGGAAATATATTTGCAGTTTCATTCACTTACATACGGAGGGTAATATATATATACTATTATATATATATATATTATATATATATATATATATATATTATATATTAATATTATATTTTTTATATATATATATTATATATATTATATATATAATTATATATATATATTATAATATATATTATATATCTATTATATATATATTTTCATTATATATATCATACATCATCATCCCATTCGTTCCAAGACTGGGGATAAGGATGCGTGACATGCAGGAACAGAAAGTAGTAAAGAAAGAATATGAAAGTCGAAAGAAGCCAGCTTTTACAGGCTCTTTTAATACTTTAGTGAGAAACTCGTTGAATAAAGAAAATCACCTTTAGCTTCACGACTCGAAACTCATTATAGGCATCTGGGTCAATGTAGGGGTTCATCTTGCCATAGTGGCAACCATACCCTCCAAAACTTGCTTTCCTCTATTATGTACTTCTTTTCGGCTGCCAAAACTCAATTTCTCCTCCTCCAGCATTAATTACTAGACTAATGCACTTTTTCTCGGTCTCCCAGTTTGATTCTCCAACTCACCCTACAACCGCTAATACAACAAACTATCACTCCAGTTTTCCACTGCAAACATCTCGACGTATTTCATTTTTTCTCATTTACCTTTCTCACAACAATCCTCCACACCTTATTTCTCTTTATAATTTTCCAATCATAACGCCTTAAGAATTGTCCATCGAACTTGTATTTTAAATTTCCTCCTATTCAGACATAGCTCACTACTATACGTTAACAAGGTTAACAACATCCTTCCAAGTAATGACCTGGCGACTCCAAGACTTATCTCTTTATCACCACACTTTACTTTCACAGCCCTTTCGCATTACAACTTTCTACTACACTTTGCATCATCCTCTCTTTTCACATCAAATATACTAATATTTAAAATCAGATACTTGTCCGTTGCCTGCACATCTAACATAATTACAACCGACGACTGTCTATTCACAACTTAACTTAACTTTTATCTACTTTTACTTTAACTTTCTCTTTTTAACACCACTGCAATCTCTCTACATACTTCAGATCAATTCAGATTCGCCACAAAAAACCAAATCATCAGCATATAATAGGTAGGTACCCTCCACTCTACATTCTTCATCATTCTAACATCATCCTTGCCACCCCCCACCTCTAATCTTTTCATAACCCATCTTATACAAATTGAATAACCTAGGAGATCACAACACATCTGCTCATCTCCCTATTAATATAACAATACTTTCTACTCCAATTTAGTTCTACCCGCTTCAACTATGGTGACATAATATACGTTTGATTCTTTAAGCCTAAACACCCCACAACCCATAATTATAACTAAACCTGCCATAGGCTTCCGTATCATCATAGCGTGTCTGCATCCATACTAATAGAAGTATTTACTTCTATCTATTTTCTCATTATTTGTTTCAATGCTAAAGATTGATCCAAATTCATCTCCTAACGCACTTGTTTCTTCACCAATACGCAATTTTTTTTGACTAAAATACAGCATATATCTTCCCATAAAACTCAAATAAACTATTCTCGCAATTTCTACGGTTACTCTTATCCTCTTAGCTTTATATAAGGGTACTATTACGGTTCTCTTCAATCCATGAATATACCTCATGAAAGATAAAACAGGAAAAGACCCATCTGCCTCTCATATGCCATCTCTATATAACCTATCAACTACTAGATAAAAGCAATAAGAAAATAATAATCATCACCAGGAGAATTCACCCACGTTTTTCGAAAATACCATCCCTCAACGCTCTCATACTTATAACCACAATCAAAGGCTAACTAAACTAAACACTCTTGAAAACTAGATATAAGTAATTGAAGTGCAATAAGCATTTCGATACAGTTCCCAAAGCGAAAACTTGGATCTACAAATAATCAAATTATACATCCCACTAATAAAGAAACGAATTCAACTTTCCCTATCAGGACGAACAGCACAAATAGTTCAAACAAACAATTACAAATTCAGATTGTAACATACAAACGGGTACCCGAAGTGTGCAAATACTATACCCAACCCATTCGCCTTACTTACGGGATCTACACACTACAGACAGTTCGCCAATGCATAAGGACCATATCGCAGATACACATATTAGATCACTGACATATAAACTAACACTGCAGAAAACTGACACATCTGAATACATTCAAATCTTCAAACATGGTTTAAAAAAAACGAATTGTCTTATCTAAAACAAATTCTTTCATTACATAATTACACTGATGCCATAACATGGTGCAAATGACTATAATGACCTAACATGACTTTACATAACTTAACAAACTCCAAAATTCCTCGAGAGCATTGGCCGCATCTACCTTCCAAACACATAGACAGCATAATTTCAGCCAACAAGAAACTAAACATATTTAGAACCATCGCTGGCAACTTCACAAACAATAAACCAACATTTACCACTATAATCACAACAACACGCCGACATCTAACACGATTCCCAACGCTGGCGTCCACTACTGAAAATAATTATATAAAGAAACTCAAACGAAACCAAAACAAGCGTGTTAATAATCATAATGATGCATATCAATCAACAGAAGCAACTCTTGCATCGAAGACAAATAACATATTAACAAATGAGACCAACTGGACATGAGTGGGCACACAATTTTTTCCAAAACCAAGACACCCAGCAATATTTCCCACTGAAGCTCTCATATCTATCACCAAAGACTCAAACAAACCTGTCTTCAAGCTTATATATTAAGACATCGTAAATTTCTGAACAACCATGCACAACACAAACAATACAAATACACAAACAATCCACCCACAGCTATACCAAATACCTAACAGACTCACTCAAATCATAATTTTTAAGACAAAACTCATCCAAAAGTGCCGGAAATAGATATACAAGAACATAACGTCATCCTTGCAGCTAAAATGCGACCTACACCCCTCAATTGGCAACAGCTAAAACACAGATATAACTAACCAAACTCCACACTCTGTATAAATTGTAACAGGTTTCCTGGAGGACACATTCCACTTCTTCTCTCAGGTTTAATACTCTCACACAGGAAACATAACATCCCTGGAGGATCTCTGGAGGAGAACGGTTGCGTCGGCGGGGTACCTGGGCGGTGTGGCTTCTCCCATGATGGGGTGGTCACGGGTGAGAAATATATATATATATAGTAATATATACTTAAATATATTATATATATATATATAATAATATATCATATATATATATATATATATATATATATATATATAATATATATTATATTAATATATAATATTATATAATATTTATATATAATATAATATATATAATATCATATAATATGTATATATATATATATATATTAATTTATATTTTATATTATTATATATATATTTATATTATTATATTATTATATATATATATTTATATATAATATTATATATATATATTATATATATAAATATTATAATATATATATATAATTATTATAATATATATTTATATAATATATTTATATATATATTATATATATATTATTGTATATATATAGGTATATATATATTTATATATATATATAGATATATATTTATATATATAATATATTATATAATATATATATAATATATTATATATTAATTATATATATGTATTATATATACTATATACTATATATATATATAAATCTTATAATATAATAATATATATATATTATATATATATAATATTATATATATATATTATAATAATAATATATATATATATATATATATATTATATATATATATATATATTATAATATTATATATTAATATTTATATTATATTTATATATTATATATATTATATCAGGAAGGATGGTTTAGTAAAACAAACTGCAAAAATTCTAAGAGGTTATTTCCCTGGACCAATTCTAAGAATAATTTTGTCCTTTTGACTATTCTTTTGAAAACCCTACGGGATACAAGATGTTCAAAATAAAAACGATTTTTCGTATTTGTATATGAAATTTCTAAATGATGTATGTATTTTGGTACGTAGAGTGCCTTAGGAAATATTGTGTAGTTTAATAATTTAATTCTAAATAATAAACCCAGGCAGTGCAGACATTCGAACGAATAACAGGAGCAAGCCTTTAGAATCCGTAAGTCTATTCTTAATATTGTTGGTGGTATACGTATGTCCTAAAAATAGGTTGTTTTCATTGAAACTAATTAAAAAAGACTTAAGAACTATTATACAGATTTAAAGTAGATTCATTAGTGTAATTCAATTAAATAGAAATGGTCACTAGTCTAATAGATGAGTGTGTCCTTTCTCAATGATGTCACGTGAATAGTAGCTCAATGCGTATATTGCTTGATCTGAACGTGCTTTGCGCCTACCCGCCTACATACAGAAATAGCGTGTCTTACTGGTATTGCCAATGGCTTTTTGCACACATTGGTTTAAATTCCTCAATTCTACTGACGCTGATTAGTTTTCCAATGAAGCAATTCTCCAGAAATCATAAGGAATTTGCACAATATCTTTTGAGGAAATCCGATGAGTACTTGAAGATCGTTCTTCAAAATCATTCTCGTTGAACGTTGGGAGGAATTGTGGGTGACTCGCTAATTGGACAGTATTAATTAAAGGAAGGCTACCGGGAGATTTCCAATTTCTGGAAACACGCCACTCAGTTTTCCTGGAGTATTACATCGCAACAAGAATCAATGATGGTTTTGCCGATGGTGCATCAGCGCATTTTTGTGTGCTCTTGTTCGTAGATTTCTAACGCTAACATACGGAGATCGATGGATTGATCAAAGTGGACGCTCACCATCGGCCTGCTCGATAACTGTCCTAGAACCCTGGAATTATTTCTATGAGGGCCTCTATTATTGGTTTACAATACAGTGCAGATAAGATCGATTGCGAAACGAAATAATTTGGTGGGTGTACTATCAGAAACGACCGCTGGTGTTATTTTGAAAGAGTTCGGCATTCGAATGAGGAGAAAGATTGGTGTGCATCCTAAGCTCAGCGGTCATTTTTCAGACAGTTTCTTTGTAAGATTTAGAAAGTTGCATGCATATTTGTAATCTAAATGGTTTTGTTATTGTCATATACTTTGTGTATTTATATAATATATAATATATATATATATATATTATATATATATATATATATATATATATCTTTAATAATATATATATAATATATATATATATATTATATATATATACTTATTTATAGTATATTAGTGATGCCAGGTAACATCCGCATCGATCCCGCATACCCGCGAGCATCGAAATCAAATAGAATGCATCCGCATCCGATGCGCTTTGCTGCGGATTTTGCGCGGATGTTTATTGTCGTATGGAAACAAAAAATTTTTGATAAAGAATTTAAATAAAATTCCTTAAGATTGAATCTGAAGGCAAGTCGGCACAAAATGAAGTTGAGAGGCAATTCAAAAACGGCTTGATATTCATATCGTAACTGCTGTCAAAGACGTTCAACTCTTGGAATAGTAAATCTTCGTATGTATGGAAAGATGGTATTAGCTCAAAAGACTCTTGCGTGTACGCCAGTTGTATTCCAAAGTTTAAACATTCGATAATCGGTGAATGATAAATACCTGCATGCTATTCGAAATCATTTGAAGAAATTACCCGAAAAAAATAAGCGCACTTATAGCTTTGGTTCTCGATGTATCCCATTAATCTAAAGCTAAGAAAGCATTTGAACCATCTTCAAATGAAAATGATGAGGTTTAAAAAGAATGAAAGGATGAAACTGAAGCTAGAAAAACGCTTTGGTTCTGTGGAAATTAAATGACCTTCATACTTTGCAACTTATTAGATCCCGTTATAAAGGCAGTTTTTTTTGTGTAACGATATTGAACAAGTTAAATCGTCACTCTTGTGTATGAGTGAAACTTCATCCAATAGTCTATTTTGCACCACATTAAGGAAGACGAAATCTATCAGACAGCACATTTCTACCAAGTAAATAAATCGCAGATAATCCAATGAAGAATTTCTAAGTCCGTAAATGATGAAGAAACCAAGCGCATTAACAAAGATGTAGTGCAGAATGAATTGAAAACTAAACCAAGACAAAACGACTGATACAATGATGATCCTAATCAGTTTGGTGGAAAGTTGAAAATTGTTTACCGACGCTAGAGTAAACTTGAAGGAAATACTTGCCCTGTCAGTCCAACTAGTGTTGCAAGTGAGAGAGTGAATTAAAATGCTGGCCGATTATGATGAAAAGAACCGAACTTCAGCAAGAAAGCAGAAAAATTAATATTTCTTCAAGCACACCTTTCTTTAATTTGAATTTCAACATATAAAGTAATATAATCATTGTAAATCCTTTGTCATTAAGGCAAGGCTGCGTGAGAGGTTAAGTGGGGTGATTGAGTTGGGTCACTCGCAACTGTTAACACAACTTATATAATAGTTGTGTGCTAACTCGAAATTTTTAGGCATATATATATAATATCTCATATATATATATATATATATTATATATTACTATATATATATATATATATATAATATTATTATTTATTATTTTATATTATTATATATATATATATAAATAAAACATCCGCATACGCATCCGCATCGGGATGTTAATCAAACATCGCTCCGCATCCGCATCCGCGGGATCCGAAATAAAATGACATCCGTGATCACTATATGTATATATAATATTATATATATATATATATATATATTATATATATATATATTAATTATATATATATATAATATATATAATATATTTTATTATCTATATAATATATATATATGTCATATTATATTATAATATATATATTTTTGGGAGTCAGCCTCTAGAAGAGCCCAATCATATTCAAAACTTACAACATACGGAAAAAGGAATACAATTGCTGGAATGCTGGTCCAAATTTTAAAGTGAAAATGTAAAAAAATAACAAATAAAAATAAATACATAAAAAAATTATATTAAAACTTCAATAGCTAACAGCAAAAAAGGTAATACATTTTGATATGTTGTAAATTTTGGATAGAGAAATGTATAAAAAATAAAAAATAAAAAATTATTGTTAATAATTATAGTAATCTGATTAGAGAGCCTATTTAGAGACATTTATTGGTTACTGTTAAATAATAGACTTTCTATTAATTTTGCTTTTTTTTTTTAACTAAGAATACCAAGGGTATCGCACCGTGCAGGGTCGGGTTCTCGGTTCCGGGACTACGGGGTAATGGACTATTCACCCCCTCCGGGAGGGTAAATCGGAAATACGCGCTCTTTGGTAATTCCTGGTGTCGCGGGGTTCTCCGCCCTCCTAGGGGTATGAAAACGTCCCCCTTGGTTCCGCGTAGCTCGAGCCCTAAATTGCCGTGTATACATTTACAAATATATATTATATATATATATATATATATATATATATATATATATATATTATACATATATTATATATATATTATATATATATATATATTATATATATTATATATATATCTATATATATTATTAATATTATTATATATATATTATTATGTTCCAGCACCCCCCCAAAAAAAAGCCAATTTTTCTGTTTATTTTTTTTTATTTTTTTTTTATTTTTTTTTACATTTTCCATACCAAATCTTACCCAAAGAATTCAGAAATTATTTCTTTTCCCGTGCTTTTGTAGTTTTCGAGATACTGTTTTTTTTTTTTTTTTTTTTTTTTTTTTTTTTTTAATGTAAATTTGAACAGGATTCCAGCATGTATTCCTTTTCCCAGTACTTGTTGTAAGTTTTTGAGATAAGTGGATTGTGGTTCTAGAGGCTTGCTATATATATATTATATATATATATATTATACTATATATAATATATATATTATATATATTATTATATAATATATATATATTATATTATATAATATATCTTATATATATATATATATATTTTATAATATATATATACTATAATATTATATTATATATTTATATATAGTAGTAAATATATATTACTCGTCAATAACGCACCACTAGGGTAAATATCACTCACAGGAACGGGAAGGCCTACCCTGAACCCACACCACACAGCGACACATCAGTGTAACTATGTACCACCTGCAAATAGAATTCGTTGCAGTTTGGGGTCGTACGGCTTACAATTAGGAAAAATAACACGTAACTTGACATGGGGAGGTTGAGAGGTAGGTATGTCGGGGGTATAATTCGAGCTAGGGATATTACGTAGGAAGCGACTCTCGATAAATGGAGAGATAGTGTTCAACTGTCAGGAGATCATTTCGTCGATAACAACTACACGCCGAGGACACAGTATGGGCATTGGTCGACGTTTCCGGTGTAGTGCACACAAAGTTGCAAGGTGGTTAAAGGTACTCAGGAAAACATGACACATGATCGCCGGCGAGGAAGGGTAGGGGGGCCGGGCCACGACACCACCGTGAAGACGATTTTATACCGTTGCGTGCTTAAGAGGCGCCAACAACGGGAATTGCAGATACAGCTGATGAGGTTGCAAAACGGAACAGGGTGGATGACATACGAGTCGTCGACGCTGTCGCGAGCATAATTAAGGCTCCGGAGGCCTGTCATAGGTCCACCGACCACGGGCCATCGACAGGGCGACTGGCTTTGCCGAGAACACTCCATTGGACGGTCGACGAGTGGGCAAAGGTGCTCTTTACGGCGAGTCGAGAGTGTCTCTGTACGCATCAGACAGGCGTGCTAGAGTATGAGCGACACGGATGAGAGTTTCGCGCAAATTGCAATGTGCTGCAGGTCAGCATAGTAGAGAAGGGATTTGAACGACGTACTGGGTTGACCCTTTTGACCTTTCTTTTTTGACGAACCCTTATTTAGGCTCCAACATTTATATTACCGTGCCTTGACTTTTTGGGCCTTGACCTTTTTAGGGCAACCCGAATTTATTTGAGAACCCAAGATTTTTTGAGACCAAATGTTTTTTGAACAGAAACCAAATTTTTTGAGAACCCAAATTTTTCGAGAACCTTAATTTTTGCAACCCTTCGACGAAGGGTTGCGCCAAACGTTTGCGTCAGAACCGTTGTACGTACCCCCCTAATTTTTTTCGACCAACCCTTTGCTTCCATGGGTCAATTTTGGCCTACCCTAATTTTTTGGCACCTTTAGGGGCTTAGCCCTATTTTCTGATGTTTTGAGACCTTGTATATTCGGTTCACATCTACCACCTCACCAACTAGCCACACCTGCTACACCAGCTTCATATAGCTTAAACCCAGCTACCTCTTTCCTGCCTAACCCCTAGCTTCAGTAGCTCCACCCATCCTTCACTCCTAGCCTACAACTAACATAATCCCATCATCCTTATAGATTACACTACTAGATTCCACACAGCGTTCACTAGCTAGCACTTAAATAGCATCACCCAGCTCCATGCTACCCTTACACCTAACTCTAGATCCCAGCAGCTTCCACTCTAGGTACACTTACTAGCTAACTACCTAATTTGATGGTAAAATTTTATGGCTCAAATTTTGATGAAGTCTTTTGTTGCATCTATATTGATATTCGCTTTGATAGACTAGATTTATTGTGGTTCAACTTATGATGGTTTCCAATTCACCGTAGAAGTATCTAGGATTTCTATTAGTGGTTTTATGAGTTTCTATGAGTTGCCAGTGAGTGCAAGTATGCCAATGAGTGCAAGTGAGTGCCAAGTGACCAATGAGTGCAATGAGTGCCAAGTGAGTGCCACATAGTGCCAAGTGAGTGCAATAGTTGCCAATGGTCATTTTTAAAGCTTTTTAGTCCTCCCCTGAGCTAGAATGCCTAATATGGTGTCCTACCCTAGGTTTAGGTGAGGAATCGATTGCTGTTATATTAAAGTTGCTAGATCTTACTATGAGTTTAGTATTTTTCTAAACATTATAGCACGACGAAATATATATATAGAGTTACACCATCTGAGACAAGTGACGAACGTTTCCATAGGTCGCGACCGCAGGTGACCCTCGCTGCGAAATCCGGTGAGCCCGCACGCGCAATATTACGCGTAACGCCGCCGCGTGCGCCCTGCAGGCGCAATATTTCGCGACCGCCGCAGCGTGCGTCGCAGACGCATATTTCGCGCGAACAACAAATATGATATCAATGTAACTATTCAAAGAATTCTTTTCATATACTATGAGTCATTCTTTTTAACTACAATTGTAGAATTTTTAATTAACAAATATACTTATACCTAAAAGCCGTAATCAGTAAATCAATTAGGTGTATTACCTAACACAAAGGATTAGTATGACCTTTTTGTTTACTGATTTTACTGCTTTTAACTCATATGTTTTACTGCTTTTAACTATATATTTTTTACATTAACATACCTTAAAGCAGTAAATAGTAAATCAATAGATGGTGTTACCTAACCTAAGGGATTAGTATGCTATTTGTTTTAGCTGTTATACTGCTTTAATCATATGCCTTTCTGCTTAACTATATATTTATTAAATTAATACTTAAAGATAATCAGTAAAACAATTGAGGTGTTACCTAACACCTAAGGGATTAGTATGCCTTTGTTTTAATTCCTGTTTTACTGCTTTAATATATTCTTTACAAGCTTTAACTCATATATTTAATAACATTACATACCTTAAAGCAGTAATAGTAATCAATAGAGGTGTTCCATAACAACAAGGGGATTAGTATTTTTTTTCCTGTTTCTGTTTTAAACTCATATGTTTTACTGGCTTTACTGCTTTACTCATATGTTTTACTGGTTTCAACTCATATGTTTTACTGCATTACTCATATGTTTTACTGCTTTACTGCTTTAACTTCATATGTTTTACTGCTTAACTCACATATTTTTTTGTTTTATTGCTTTAATCATATGTTTTACTGCTTTACTCATATTTTATTTACTTATAAATTTTTTAATTTGTTTTTACTTTTTATTTATTTTTTTTTAATTATTTTTATTTCTATTTATTTTGTTTTAATATTTTTATTTAGAAATTGTAATGTAGAACCCACGCCCAGTTGTCTGTTATATACTTTAATTTTAATTAAATTGTACGAAATTTATTAAAAATATAGTTTTACTGATTTACAGCTTTTAAGTTAATCTCATTATTCATTATTCACCTTAACGAGTATGGTTGGAGAAACTTTTCGTTCGAAGTCGGTACATGTCTTGTAGGCTGGCCGGACCGGCCTGTGGTAACCTTTCTATTTTAAATATTTTAAAGGAATGAGATTTTTGAGTCAGCCATGTAAAATAAGTATGGTGTTATAATGTTTTATCAGGAAATTTATAAAGAATTAAAGATGTTTATTTCATTTATAAGGCTATAAATGATATTAGATGTTGGACAATATACATGGCATATAATTATTGTTTCAGTGATTTAATGCATAAATTGAATTTGGAAATAGCAGAAGCGTTCACAGTTTATACTCACCATCTAAATATCTCTGTGTTTTTCAATAACTCGAATTATTTTTCATAAGCAAGCATATGCCGAACGTGTTTCTTTAAAACATCAGTAGTTTACAGTTGTTTGGCCAGGAAGAGCATGATCAATATATGGTATTTGGCACATAAATGTTTCACATTCAAAGGAAGAGTTCTTAAAATATAATATAAAGAGGTTACTTCGATCCATCACGGTTATTTGATGTGTGAATTCACCCCAAAAACACGCATAGAGTGTTGCTTCGTACAAATTCTTCCTTGAGATAGAAAACTTTATACAATACCGAATAATAAGTGCTCTAATTGCAAAGTATTTACCTTTATAAAAACAATTAAAAATTGAGAACTTCTGAAAAACGTAAACCTAATTAGTGAGGATGAGAAATTCATACAGTGTGTATGTGAAGTCTGTTTAAAATCTTATAAAAGGAAATGTTCTTTAAAAACAGGCCTCAGAAGTTAAGGTACGTCGTATATCGATACCTACTGATATAGTTAATCATAAAAAATTTGAAAAATAAAAAGAAGTTACTACAGAGAGGAAGAGGGGTATTCCTACCATTACTCTTTCTCCGTTATAGCTCCCCTGATAAATAAGTGGTTGTCCCCATAAATGAAGAAGGTTGCTGTATATCCATAAATTGAGTTTTGGTAAAATGAAGTACTATACAGTGAGCGTACAGAATTCATTCCAGCGAAATTCATCATTCAAAACCTCTATAAGCAAATTATTGCAGCCGCTCAGAAATCACTCACGCCTAATAGCAGATATTAAAGCACTAATCATCGAATTACAATCTCTTTTACATCAACAACAACAGTGACCACAGAATTCTTATAAATTGTGAAGGATATTATCTTTTCAGCAGCCTTCTACCTCTCAGTTATATGATCCTAAAGTTGAACATAGATAACATTTACGAGATAGAGTGTAAAGGATTATTAATTCAGACATTAACGTAATGAGAAACGATTTTTATACCAGATGCAATAAGAATCAATTGATAGATTTAAAGACTTGCATCTACATCAATCCCTATAACCCGATGCCAGATGATGTAGATATACCTAATGATAGTAAACTTAAGTGAAAATTGCGATAAATTATAAATATCTATAGAAAGCTCTACCTATTGAGTGCGTACTCAGGAAATGCTTTATATAATAATTCTTAAAAGAAAATTATCTTTGATGAAGCAGACAATGTATTGAAATTGATGAATGTTTAAAGGATAAATATTGTGGATTTTATTATGCTGATCTTCAGTAACTGGAAGAAAGGTCCTGTAAAAGGCTGAACAGGATCAAACAAGAAATTCAGACTATTAATTTTTCCAAAGTTTTAATCTTAATACACAACGATTAGGAAGACTTGATAATTATCCCCGTTGCAAGACATCTTCAAAGTCCCTCTGGTATTCTTACGATTTCAGAATAAAATTTAAACGTGATTACCAGAAGGCCGATAGAAAAACTTATAAAAACACTAATTTGGAGTAAATGTAATTAGTTTATCATATATAGGGGGGTAAGTTAAGTATATATATATATATATTATATATATATATAATATATATATATATATATATATATATATATTATTATATTATATATATTATTATAATATATATAATATATTTTATTAGTTGTTGCCGTTGTATATATAAATAAATATGTTATTTTAGACCTTTTTCCTTATCCCTTTTAACTTTATTATACATTTTTGCATATTATATGATATATAATTATATATATATTATATAATTATATATATAATATATATTATATAATATTATATATAATATTATAATATACTATATTATTAATATTATATATATATTATATTATATAGGCGTTTACCTGTGTCAGTAGACAACATGGAAGCGAAGGAGGTATAGTGATAAGTAATTGAACTAGTCAAAATCTGAGGGATACCAAAATAGTTTATGGGGGTTTCCACTAGGTTGCTTTTTAAGGTATGCCTAAATTGAAGAAAAAAGAGTTAAAAGCATATTTAGAGGGCGAAAGGCATTGCTCCTACATAAACATGTAAGGAAAAAAATTTTCCTAAAAGCGGAAAAACATAATCACCGAGCTCGATAGTGTTGGCAATTAGAATTAATCGAATGATTAATATAGTTTCTTATAATGATGGGATTTCAATACATACATTTTTACTATTGACTGGTATCACTCTAAGATACTTGTGTTGAAGCTCTTTACAAGATAAAAGATCAGCTAACGTTGCCACTAGGCAGTAATCTTGAAATTATTAGAGGAAAGAGAGGAAAAGAAAAAAAAACACCCCCCCTAAAACTTCTTAAATCATTTTGGACAGATTAAGGAATGGAATTCAAGGGTCGAGAGTTTCAGGAGCTGCTCTGGGAGTATGGCATAAGCTATTACAATACATTTTCCGTGTGTGTGTGTGTGTGTGTGTGTGTGTGTTGTGTGTGTGTGTGTGTGTGTGTGTTGTGGTGTGGTGTGTGGTGTTGGGTGTGCGGAGCGCGTGGGTAGATGTGAACCGATAATAATCAAGGTCAAATACATCAGAAAATAGGGCTAACCCTAAAGGGTGGCCAAAATTTAGGGTGGCCAAAAATTGACCCAGGAAGACAAGGGTTGTCCGAAAACATTAGGTGGGGTACGTACAAGTTTCTTACGCAACGTTTGGCGCAACCTTCTTCCGAAGGGTTGCTAAAAAATTAGGGTTCTCGAAAAAATTTGGGAGTTCTCAAAAAATTTGGGTTCTCCAAAAAATTGTTGGGTTCTCAAAATTTGGGTTCTCACAAAAATTTGGGTTTCAAAAAAAATTGCTAATCCCCACTAGGTGTTAGGTAACACCGTCTATTGATTTACTGATCTTAGCTGCTTTAAGGTTGTAATGTAATAAACTACTATGAGTTAACACAAGCGTAAAGCCTATGAGTTAAAGCAGTAAAACATAAACAAAAGCATAACTACACTCCTTAGGTGTTAGGATAACTCTAGATTAGATTTACTAATTTACTGCTCTTAATGTATGTAATGTTAATAATATATGAGTTAAAGCAAGTAAAGCAGAAGGTTAAAGCAGTAAAACAGTAAACAATAAGCATATCTAATCCCTTTGGTGTAGGTAATAACCTTTCTATTGATTTACCTGATTACTGCTTTTATAGGTAATGTAAGTATAATGTATTTTAATAAAATATTGATACAATTTAGTAATAAATGAAGACTATATATATTTTGAAAGAAATTTACAAACTGTTTAGCAAGTCGGATATTTTGTTTCGCGGCGGAAATAATTGCGTCTGCGGAAGCACGCGGCGGCGGTTACGCGGAATATTGCGCCTGCGGGCGCACGCGGCGGGCGGTTACGCGTGAATATTGCGCCTGCGGGCGCAACGCTGGCGGTTTCGCGCTGGGCTCACCTGCGGTCGCGGACTCTGAAACGTTTGCGGTCACCGTCTCAACTGTGTAACTCTTAAGATATATATTCTGTCGTGCTCTAAGTGTTAGAAAAAGACTAACTTCATAGGTAGGAAGCATCTAGCAACTTGTAATATACACAAATCGATTCCTCATACCTTAATCCTTTAGTATACCTAGGGGTAGACACTATATTAGGGCTAATTCTAAGGTCAGGGGAGGCTAGAAAAGGCTTGCAAAAAGTGCACTCTAGTGATGGCACTGTGGTGGCACCTCGCTTGGCCTTGTGGCACTCCACTTGGACTATTGCACCTCGCTTGGCCACTCATTAGCAATCGATTTGGCAACTCATTGGCACTCTTCCACTTGTAGGCTAGGTGGAGTTCATGAAGTGACTCTTCTCTTTGCAGTGTGAATAGACTCAGTAGTGATATATTCGAGTGTATAATTGATCACATGGATTATACATCCCTAGAACTTACTATAGGTGATTGGAACCATTATTGTTGAGTTTTGTATGACTGATGGTGCACATGTTGAAGGATTGATATTTGGGTTATGTCGATTGACAAAAAGAGACTAAGAATCATCAACTTATAGATGTTATCTGTAGTTAACTTCTACAGGAAGGAGATTAGGTCATGTCAGAATATTGTGCTTATGGATGTCGCATTAGGAGATTAATAGAGTGGAGCCAGTTAAATGTTAGGTATTGGGGTAGGAGTGTTAGTTCTGAGTGGTATACGGGTGTGTAGCGTGGTGAAGGCTGTGGAGTCATAGGTGTAGGTTGTAGGTGTAGGCTATGGTGACAGGCTGGGTGGAGCTATGGTGTAGGATGGTAGGCTAGGTGAAGGCTGGGTGGAATCTAGAGTGTTAGGTGTTGGCTGGTGAAGGATGGGTTGAGATAGGTGTAGTGTAGGCTAGGTGAAAGATGTCGGTTTGGAGCTATGGTTGTATTAGAGAGTCTAGGGTGAATGAGTGTGGCGGAGGTGTAAGGAGGCCTGATGGGTGTAGGCTGGTTGTGTCTATAGGGGAGGTGTGGCTAGTGTGTAGGGCGAGGGGTTGTAGGACTAAGGTGATGTAGTTGTGTGCTGGTGGGTGTGTGTGTGGTTGTTGTGTGTGCTTAGGTGTGTGTGGTGTGGTGTGATCTGTGTTGTGTGGTGCTGTTCTGTGGTGCTAGGTAGTGGATTCGGGTGTGGAAGCCCGAAATATCAAGGTTCAAAATCATCAGAAGTTTGGATATAGTGGGGGCCTAACGAGCTCCTGCTTTAAGAGTGTGGGTGGGCTCGAAGAAATATAGAGTGGCTGGTGTGGGCCATAAGATAGGTAAATGTTGAGCTGCTCAGTCGGGACTACGCGAGGTGCATTTGGAGTGGGTACGCATACGGAGTTGTTATGGGTGTGGTTGCTACGGGGTGAGATAGCACGATTTCTGCGTTATGTGTCAAAGTGTTATGTGGGATGGGCCGATCACGCTTTAGTGATTCAATGATTGTAGGTCTGTGGGGCTAGTTTGTACTTGTTTGCTGGACTCAGTGATTGGTGTTGTCTCAGGTGTGTGTGCGAGTAAAGTAAGATCTTTCTTGTGTATGTGAAAATGATGGGTTTGTTTGTATAACAAGTTTAGGGTTCTCGAAAAAAATTTGGGTTCTCAAAAAATATGGGTTCTCAAAAAATTTGGGTCTCAAAAAATTCGGGTTGCCCAAAAAAGTCAAGGACAGGTAAAAAATTTGGGCCCAAAAAGGTCGTCGGATCAAAAAAGTCAAAAGGTCAACATCCAGGTAAAGTCGTGCAATATTCCCCTTCTACTACTTGCAGCCTTTGGAGGTGGGTCGGTTATGATCTGGGGAGGCCATCTCTTTATCGGGGCTAGCGGACAGTTGTACACATCTTCGTATGGGGAACTCTATTAATGGCCGTACAGGTTATCACAGAATTCTCGACCATCTGTCGGCCATTATGCTCCTACATCTAGTGGACTTTTTCAGCCTAATTCATTGAACAATTGCAAGACCACACAATGCCCAATGTGTGAACGACTACCTTAAGACGGTTCAAAATTACGGCGTTGGAGTGGCAGCATATAGTCTGGACTCAACCCAATCGAACATTTGTGGGGATATCCCGACTCGATCGACAGCTGCAACCCCTCAGCATGGCCCTTCCTGACCTGAGACAAGGCAATTGCACGAGTTATGGGTATCAATATACTGCCAGGACCATTCGCCCACCGTCATCAGAGAGCGTGCATGAGAACGTGTCCAGACAGGCATCCGTGCTAGAGGGGGTCATACACGGTATTGAACAGACCCAACACCCCCGCGGCCATCGCCGTACGTACCAACATTGTGTCTTTGCAGCGCCGAACCTCCGAACCCCTACTGCGGACTCTTTGCTGCACCTAGGCCTACACCTATCAACTACGTTCCTGGGGGGGAATCCACATGTATTGTCAATGTTCAATTTAAGGTCTTCGGTTACCTTCAACATACCTTTCTACCTTCTTCGCCAAATACACATTTTTGTTTTTTTTTTTTTTTGCTTTTCTTTTTTTTTTTTGTGGTGCGTTAATTTTGAGTATATTTATATTATTTATTAAATTATATATATATATTATATATATATCATATATATTATATATACTATATATATCTATATATATTATATATATATACTAACATATATATATTATATATTAGTATTATGTAAGTAAGAATTACAAAAAAGATAAAAATTATTTAGGGGAATAACCATTTCAATGTATAGAGTAATCTTGAGAAATTAGAAGATATTTAAACTTTTTATTAAGTAAAATTTTTATACACATTAGCTTTCAGCCAGTTTGTGGCCCTCTTTCAAATGTGTTATTAATCCTAAATATCAGAAAATATAAATTCAAATAATTATTTAGATAGTTTTGGGATTAATTTTTATAAAATGGTGTGGAGTTTAAGATGTTGTTTAAGATGGGGTCGATTAAGAAGTCATTTTTTTGTAATGTTAAAATTTGTGGTGGTGTTATACAGAAATAT
>JABUQX010056840.1:2500-10192 GCA_015478945.1 Trachelipus rathkii
GAAAGAAATACAGGATTTTTAGTCATAATGCGAAAAAAAATTTAAGGTAAGGGTTAAAAATGGTTTGTAGTAAAATACGTCACGTATTGATTTTTTTTTTCACATATAGAATTTCTGTGGTATACATAACAAAACTATCATAACGCGCTAAGCCTCAACTATATGGATCGACGATGCAGTAAATTTCGAGCTAACTAAAATGGATATACTTGCCGTAACAGGTTTTTCTTTTGTTTTCAGGTAAGATTTTTGCACCTATAGAAAATATCCCTTGACGTCGCTCTGTCCCGGGTGCTGCCAACGTAGATGCGTAAAAAAGTACGATATTATTAAATATTACTTTTTTATGTATTTAAATTTTTGATCCTGCTCATCAGCATTCAAATTTTATTGTTAGTATCATACAATAATAATATAATGAAAAAAAAGAAGATAAAAACACTCATATTTATCTGCGTCATGAAACATCATAAGGATGTATATAATATATATATATATAGTATATATATATATATATATATATTATATTATATATTATATATATATATATATATATATATATATATATAATATATATATATATATATATATAATATATATATTATTATATATATTTTTATTAGATATATATATATATAAAACTCCAATGATATCCTAAGGATATTATATAATATATATATATATATATATATATATATATTATATTATATATATATATATATATATATATATATATATATATATATATATATATATATATTATATTATATATATATATATATGTATATTTATATATATATTATATATATATATATCATATATATTATATATATATATATATATATTATATATATATATATATATATTATTATATATATATATACTGTATATTTATATATATATATAATATATATATATATATATATATATATATATATATATATATATAATATATATATATATATAATATATATATTATATATATATATATATATATATATATATATATATATATACTGTATATATATATATATATATTATAATATCCATGTATATAATTCATTAATCAGACTTAATGTAAATGAATAATAAAACACTACGATATAATTATATATAATTATATATATATATATATATATAACTATATAATATTATAATATATATATATATATATATATATAATATATTATATAGCTGATTCTTAGCTTCACTTTCAGTGTCTTGAATAAAATATTTATTACCTATATTACAATGATATAGTTATTCTAAAACTCATTAATTCTCATACCAACTCCTCTGAGGAAGGCTCCTGGAATTCATTTCTCAGCAGGTTCAAATATTTCTTCTGTTCAACTCTATATGATAATTTTTTATTTTTTATTTTTTTCAAATACATAACCGGTAAAGTTCTTCCTAAGTTTTCTCCATTTCCGAGACAGACATTTTCAAACTTTTGTGTCGAGAATTATTCCGACTGGTTTAAAACCGGCGGCATAAAGTGTTTCTAATATACGCATATCAAGTAGTTGACTGGTTTGAATTATTATGGAAAAGTATTAAGAAATGATGGGATGGTTGTTTTAGTATGGCAATGTTCTCTAATGTTTGAGTGCGATGGGTTACATGGAAATTACCAGTACAAGGAGATAAATCCTTGTGTTCAGCCATTCTAATGGCAAATTGGTGTGAAGGGCTGCCAATATAGATGGCTCTGTAGCCGCTACAAGTGAATTTGTAGAAAATGGCAGGGAGAAGAGTATCAGGAATTCTCTTTTTATGGGTAACGAAAAAACATAGTAAACTTTGAGGTTAAAATCAGATTAACATTGAATTGAGGTAAGCATCCTTGAAATTTTTTTGGTAAATCTCTTTTTAGTTTAAGGTAGAAGTGGTCGTGGAATGGAAGACTTCTCAGGAGCAGTGTAGAAGGTTGCTTTGTGAGTGATTAAATATTATGTTTAGAAAAGAGTTTATAAGGGATGAAAATTAGATAGCGTACAGTAATTGTCTGTTATAATTCCACAAATCTTCTTAACCCTTATTTTAAATATAAAATATTTTTTTTTACGAGAAAATCTCAAGAAAAATGAAAGAGTAGGACGATTTGAAAAATTCAGTGAAGTGGTAAGAAATAACAAAGTTCAAAAACCATCCTATATTCTCACAATTTTTCACATCTGATAGTTTTAATTCCAGCGTCTTTGAGATTGGGAACACCCGGTAGCTCAGTAGAAGAGCACTCGCTCAACTAAGCGAGAGACCAAGGATCATAACTGGTTGGGTGGCAGAATTTGAATTATTCTCTCCATAGGCTTCGGTTTGCCTTACTCCAACGTCTCACTCAGACGTTAAATCGAGTACACCCCCCTCCCCTTGATTAGGGTTCTGCCTGTGAGCGGTGGTGCCAACAGTAGAAAACACACGCACAAAAAAAAAATAATAATAATTCTTTTAAATTAATGTTACCTTGACCTTGGAGTTCAATTTCGAGTTATCGAAAATAATTTTTTTTTGTACAAAGCTCTGACTCGACTGAGTCCATATATTTACTAAAAGGAAGAAGACATGCAATGAATGGGCGGATCCTGTTTTCCCATATATTTCCCTGTAAAATAAAAGGGGAAAAACTCCCTTTCATTATCCGCTTGTTATACGAGTGCTAAATTGAATAATTTTCGCATTCCCCAGTTCGTCAGTCATTCCTCTAACACACAATATAAATGTAGGAAGCCACTAATTATATTATTGCGTTAAGGGAGAGACACTGTCGATGACCAAACGTGGTTAAGTCTTTTTTTGAGCTTTATTACGCTGTGAGCTTCCGTGCACGCCCGTCCTCCTGGCTTTGCGTGGGCCTGCGAGATCACACATCTCTTTCATGTAAAGATAGATATCACAGAACACAACTCGGTCGTAACATCTACGCTGGATTACCGACACCAGGACTAGCTCGAAGCACCTGAGTCCTTCAGCAATAACAGAAAGAATCACAATTTATGTTTTGAATTGTGAGTATCCGACTTAGCTCTACACCTAAACGCATCTTTGCGTATCCTGCCGTATCAGCATCGACTTTCCTGCCCACTCGGCCGTGCCTACGCGGTCTGTCCGCGAACCTCCGCTCCGCACTGCGTGCTGGTGAAGTGTTCAAAACCTATCACTAGAAAGTGGTGAGAACGCTGCACGTGAGACTTAGTAGAATCCTTATTCTTCATACAATATTTTGATCATAGCTGAATAGTAAGAATAGAAAGTTGGGAGACAATTGAGACGTGCGTCTAAAATTTAAGTTTATATTTCAGCTAGTGATGACTTATTATGGTACACTACTAAGATTATATACGATATATAATTACTTATTACCTCTATGGTGATTAATTAATCTTGAGAGTCTTTTTGAATTCAATATCCACTTACTTAGTTGATTACTGATTATTCGTCAGCCCCTTATTATTATATTATTATTATTATATTCCATATCCAATAGTGATTACGTATAATCACTATATACAATAATTATTTATATTAAATTTACTATTGATTTTCTTGTCTAATTATATGTTTTATTTATTTAATACTTATAATATTTACATGATATAAAATAAACTTATTGGCTAAATATGATACAGTCTTATTAATTATTATTTATTTATTATTAACTATATTATTATTATATAAATTATTATTAAATTATTATTATTATAGTATATTGAGCAGTATTGCAAATAGATAGTATTCAGTTAGCTACTTGATTTGACCTTTCCTTGATACATTATTCCCATTCTATTTGGTATAAATCTACAATCTATGTATTATACATTATCTCATGTATGATTCTATTATATAGTCTGCACATATTAATAGTGAAGATATATATTATAGTATATATATACCTATCGTTACTGACTGTTAGTTTAAGATATAGTAATTATCGATTATAACTTTAGAATTATAATTAATATATAATATATTATTACCGTAATCTCCTATATAACACAGAGTATTAAAGTGTGAGTATGATCATTAAGTATATGATTAAATAATAGTATTCGTAAATATTATTCATTAATTTAGATATGTGACTTAGATCAATAATATTAAACATATAAATATGTAATTAATTAATATTAAATTATTAATTTAAACATAAATGTGAGTATGTAACCGCTATCATATATAGGTAATAGATTTTATATGTGAGGTAGATATCTACCTACCATTTACACCTTTTCTGAGTAATCACTTATTTTAACTAAACTAATCACTATATTATGAGTATGTTATATATATTATCTACCTAGCTATGACGCACTAATAATGCTTAGCAAATATCTTCCATTTAAATAGAATAACGTGATTGTCTGTGAGTAGTCATCATATGTTGATATTAAAAATAGTCTCCAACGGTGAGATTAACTGAAACTAGCGTATAGAGAGTTCTATCTGAATGTGTCTAACAAATCCACAACAGATGCGGCACTAATATTTCAGTCCATCGAAACCGACCTGGGAGCAACGGACTTTATTGAAAAAAATTAACAAGATTTAAGTGTTTCTACACTAGAGAATTCACATACTGTTTGTGCGAGTTCGCTCCATATAATATACGCGTAATATATAACTTATAACTATTAATGATTTAAGCTAAATAAATAATCTACTACCGATTTATAATTTTAAAGACACTATATCTTTATTATTTACCTAATATACCAATAATTATTAAAATATATTAAATAATTATAATATATATAATTAATTAAAGAGATTATATATATATCTATAATAAATATAAGACGTGAGAAATTATAATTCCTTTGTTTTGTATATATAATAATTATAATATATATTATATATTATTTAATATATTATATATTAATAAGTTATATAATATTTAATATATATATTATAGGATATATATATATAATATGTAATATATATATTATATATTAATATATATATATATATATATATATATATATTATAATATATATTATATATATAATATTATAATATTAAGTGAGTTAGATATATAAATATTAATATATATACTATATATATATATATATTATACTTATATATCCATATATAAATATATATTATATGTATATATTATATATATA
Organism: Trachelipus rathkii; assembly: GCA_015478945.1. Classification (NCBI taxonomy): domain Eukaryota; kingdom Metazoa; phylum Arthropoda; class Malacostraca; order Isopoda; family Trachelipodidae; genus Trachelipus; species Trachelipus rathkii. Next base: position 7,624 of record JABUQX010056840.1, read on the forward strand.
TAAGTATATATATATATAATATAAATAATATATATTATATATAACACGCTATTAATGATATATTATATATAATATTATATATATATAATTATATATATAATATTAATAATATTAATATATAATATAGATTTATATATAATTTATAATATATATATATATAATAATAATATATATATACATAGTATACTATATATATAAATATACATATATATTTTATAATATATTATAATATATTAATATATACTATATTATATAATCATATAATTAAATCTATAAAGAGAAAGCATAGAAATCAACATAAATTAACTAATTTGCCTTATTTAATAAATACTATATTTATTGAAATTTATATATATATATATTATATATATATATATATAATTATATATATTAATATATATATATTATATAGAAGAGAGAGAGAGAGAGAGAGAGAGAGAGACGAGAGAGAGAGAGATAAAAAAAGATATGGCGGTCATCGAAGCGATGAGATTTACTTCCTGATTGTTGGGTATCTTGGGGTGTAAGGGCACATCCCATAACACTTCCAGTGCCAATGGTTACACCCCAATCTACGCTCATATCGGAACACTCTTTCTTCTTCTTCTAAAGGAATAAACTCTCAGTACCACATACAGACCATAAAACACTACTACTATTTACAGACAACATCTTTTTTTCATATATCCCTTGTGTGGGAGAGAAAGGGTTCACACAGAGTATGTTCTGGCCGTAGGAAAGGCTACATCAAAGAAATTGTAGTTGGTTGGGACCCGCTACCACTTATTTATCCCTATTGAACTCTTATGCATGCTTCGGACCTGGTTGTGACATAGCAGTCAAGTGAACACTTGTATCTTGTCCGGCGAAGCTGTATGGTATCTCTGAAGTATATTAGAATGTTTGTGAATAAATGATGGAAAAGAGAGAGAGAGAGAGATGATACAAGACTGAGAAAAGGGAATGAAAAAGAAAGAGAAACGAAAGAAAAAAAGGAAGAAAAAGGAAAAAAAAAATAAGAGAGAGAGAGAGCAGAAGAGAGAAGAGAGAGAGAGAGAAGAGAGAGAGAGTAGAGAAAGAGAAAAGAGAAATGAGAAGAGAGAGAGAGAGACGAGAGAGAGAGAGAGAGAGAGAGAGAGACGAGAGAGAGAGAGAGAGAGAGAGAGAGAGAGAGAGAGGAGAGAGGAGAGAGAGGTGATTGATAATATTTAAAAAGGTAAATTTGCTGTGACTGAAACAAAGATGAAACGGAAGTTTTTGAAGACGAGTGGTGTGAGGTGAAATGTTTGTGGCTGGATGTGGAGAGGAAAATGAATAGGGGAAGAGGAGTTCGATCTGATGAGTGATTCTGTGCATTAGAGCTACGGTGGATTTTTTTGTTTGTTGTGGTGCACTAGATATTTCTAATGGTTTAATTTAATGTTTGGGAAGTCATATGGTATTTGTGGTTGTTAACAATATGGTCCATCTGAGAATGATGTTGAAGAGAATGTGACTTTCTGGGATAATCTTGAATGATGTTTTTGGATGGAAGTTGTGTAACAGAAGCGTTTTTTGATGAGCAATTGCCGAAGACTTGGAGAGAACAGTAGCAGTTACCTTTACATAAGGGTAAGGAAGATATGAGAAACTGTTAGGAATTATAGGGGAATTATGTTTATTGAGGTGCTGTAGGAAATGTATCTGGTGTTTTGATTGCATGAGTGGATCGAAAGATTGAGGAACTGATTGGCGATAGAACATAGGTGCGTTTAGATAAGTGAGTAAAATGCAGATATTAAAATAGTCACATTGGAAACAAGAAAGAGGCTTGAAGAAGTTGAAGAAGATAAAAGAAGAAGAATGAGAAGAAGAAGATAGAAGAAGAAGGAAGAAGAGACAGAAGAGAGAGAAAAGAAAAAAGAAAAAGAAAAAGAAAAAGAAAAAGGAAAAAGAAAAAGAAAAAGAAAAAGAAAAAAGAAAAAAAAAAAAGAAAAGAAAAAAAAAAGAAAAAGAAAAGAAAAAAGATAAAAGAAAAAGGAAAAGAAAAAGATAAAAGAATAAAGAAAAAGAAAAAGAAATAAGAAAAAGAAAAAGAAAAAGAAAAAGAAAAAGAAAAAGAAAAAGAAAAAGAAAAAGAAAAAGAAAAAGAAAAAGAAAAAGAAAAAGAAAAAGAAAAAGAAAAAGGAAAAGAAAAAGAAAAAGAAAATATAAGAAGAAGAAGGAAGAAAGAAAGAAGTAAGAGGAAGAAGAAAGAGAAGAAGAAGAAGCGAGAAGAAAGAGGAAGAAGAAGAAGATCAGACTTTGGCTAATACATCGATCGTAAACACAAACGACAAAATCGAAAGAACGAACCAGCAGACACAACAGGCAGACAAAAGCCTAAGAAGAAAGAACAGACAAATCCTATGTATTTGGGTTTCCTCCCTCAATAAAGGACTGTGGCAACAGGCGTATGAAAGGGTTAATAAGGAAGCTCTGTGGCAAGTGTTAGTGATATATTTTCCGCCTACATAACTACCGTTTTACTTTCCGCTAAAGTTAATTTCTTTGCTCAAACCTCTTTGCCTTAAGTTCCACTTTTGATGAT
>JABUQX010056841.1:0-5000 GCA_015478945.1 Trachelipus rathkii
TTCCCTTGTCAAAAATATCAAAATTAAAGTTAACTAACGTAAATTCCATTATATTATTTGTAACTTTTTAAACAATAGCTTCATTTTATAGAATTTTATTCGTCTCTTCCATCCATAGCGTCTGAGAGTGGAGGGTCTTGTAAAAGAGCGAATAGCTTACGGCCTACTATTTGAAGACTGTTCTTCATTATGTAATAAAATTAATAATAACCTTTATCTAACTTGCAGTTTCTCAACCAATTATCTTTAGGCCCTTTATAATACTATATATATAATATATATATATATATATATATATATATTAGATTTATATATATATATATATATATATATATATATATATATAATATATATATTAATATATATATATATAATAATATATATATATCTTTATATACAATAATATATATATATATATATATAATATATATATATATATAATATATATATATATAATATATATATAATATATATATATATATATATATATAATATATTATATTATTATATGATAGTATATATATATTATATATAAGGGACTATTAATTCTTAAGTTTATTCGAATACAGTAACTTTTAACAGAACCATATAAATGATTAAGCAATTTTTCACAACAGATGAAATAACAGTATTTTTCTATTAGTTTTTAAATCTATTTCTCCGAAGGTTTCCATTGCAACATTCTTTTTGTATTTTTCTTCAGTGATGAGGTGTTTTCTCATCCACCCGTTTGGAATTGGAATATATATATATATATATATATATATATATATATTATATATATATATATATATATACATAATATATATTAATCATATATTATATATATATTATATATTATATATTATATAATATAATATAATAATATTTATAAATATAATTTATAATATATTTATATATAAATAAGTATATAGTATATTATGATTTTTAATAGTATATGTATTTAATATATATATATATAATATATATATATATATATATAATATATATAATATAAGATATATATATATATACTAGTATATACTTATATAATATATATTATATTTTATATACTCTTTTTTTTTTTTTGTATTTTTCTGTCTTTATATATATATATATATAGTATATTATATATATATATATATATATTATATATTATTATTACCGGTATTATAATTATTTATATTATTAGTAGATATATATCCGCCTCTCTTTATATATATATAATATATTTATATATATTGATTACTATATATATATGTTTTTTATATTTAATGAGTATATATATATGATATATATTTGAATTATATATAATATATAATATTATTGATTTATATTATATATATAATATATATATATAATATTATGTTAATATATATTATAGATATATATATAACTATTATTATTATCTTTTATATATGATAGTATTATATTATATAGTGGATTCATTTATGAAGTGGTTGCGTCGGTTTAAAGAATTATATGTTTAGGTTAATTTAGGTTTAGTAGGCTTAAGGTTTATGTTGAGTTTAGGTTATAGTGTTTCTTAAGGTTTAGCGTTAGGTATTAGTTTATGGTTATGGTTAGGTATTGTTGAGGTTTAGTTAGGTTTACCGTACTCAAGAATATTTTTAAATTGTATTGTACCTTCTATAATTATTTACTTAAACATAGAGTATACATTAATTTTTGATTTTTGCTCCTGGCTTACTGGAGTCAACCGCTTATAAATAGCCTATATATCATATAATATATATATTATATATATATATATATATTATATACTAGATATAATATATAATATATATATATTAATATATATCTATATAAATAACTGTCAATTTATCTCTACTATGTATATTTAAAATATATATATATATAATATACAAAAATTTTCTAAATTATATAGATATTATATATAAATTATCTCTAAATACTATATATATATAATAATATATCTCTCTCTCTCTTTTTTTTTTTTTTTTTTTTCTTTTTTTTTCCTTCTTTCTTTTCTTTTTTTCTTTTTTTTTTTTTTATTTCTTCTTTTTTTTTTATTTTCGTTTTTTTGTTGCTCTTGTCTTCTGTTGTTGCCTGTATCTTTATTGTTTTTTTTTTCTTCTTTTTATTTTTCTTATTTTTTTTTCTTTTCACTTTTTTTTTTTATAACGGTACTATTTCTTAGTTTTTTTATTCCTTTTCATTTTTTTATTTTTTTTTTTTCCGCTGATTTTTTTCTTTCTTTTTTTTGTTAATTTTCTGGTTTTTTTTGCTATAATTTTTGCCTTTGGTGTTGTATCTGGTCTTATTTTTATTGTTTTCCTTTTTTTTTTTTTTTTTTTTTTCACCCCTTTTTTTTTTTTTTTCTTTTTTTTCTTTTTTTCTCTCTTTTGCTTCTTTTTTTTTTTTTCTCTCTTTTTCTCTTTCTTTTCTTTTTATCTTTTTCCTTTTCTCTTCTTTTCTTCTCTTTTTTCTATTTTTTATTTTTTTATTTCTCTTTTTTTTTCGTCTTTTTTTTTTTTTTTCATTCTATTTTATTTCTTTTCTTTTTTTTTTTTTTTTTTTCTTTTTTTTCCTTTTTTCTCATTTATTTCCTCTTCTTTTCGTTATTTTTTTTCTTTCTTTTCTTTTTTTCATTTTCTTCTTTTTTTATTTTTCTTTTTATTGTTTATTTTTTTTTTCTTTTTTTTTTTCCTTTTCTTTTTTTTTTCTTTCTGTCCTTTTACGTTTTTTCTTCTTTCAATTAATTTTCTTCTCTTCTTTCTTTTTTTTTTTTGTTTTAGATTACTTTTTTTGTTACTTCTTCTTATTTTGTTTTTTTATTTTCTCCCTATATATTATATATATATATATTTTTTTTTCTTTATAATTTTCTTTAAATTTTAGGTTCATTTGCTTAAAAACATTAATATAAATCCTCAGGGAAAAAAAATTATGCTTAATTATTTCAGCAAGAAAACTTTATTTCTTTTAGTAATTTTATTGGGTCACAACGTGAGAATTATGGAGTTCAGGTCAGCAAGGAATGACATTCAATTAATTGTTCAACCCAGTAAACAAGATTCACTTAAAAGTGAAATATTAAATTTTAACATAGAAGATAATGAGCATTTGCGAAAACGCGAAGTAGAATCGAGAGGTCAAAGCTACGGGCACGGGCACGGGCACGGGCATGGATCATCAAGTTTAGCTCTCGAAGTTATCTCAATTCTAACGATTGCAGCCTTTTTGATTCAACTCGTTGTCAATACGATGACGACCGATGCGCCGCCGATGGTTAGGTCTGAATCGGTAACAAATGTGAATACAGAAACTGTTCCTACGCGAAATATAATGGATGTTATTTTAGCACATAATGAAGTATGGCGTCGTTAGTTTATAAATTAATATATATATATTATATATTATATATATATCTATATACGTTACTTTCGTTACTCGATATATTTTTATATTTCTATTATAATTTCGCTTTAGCTTAATCTTATTTATTAATATATCATATACATTGATTATGTCTTATATATTTAGATTTTATTGAACCTTTTTTTCAAAATAAATGCTATGGTAAAATTTTCACTTTATATGTCTCCGCTTTCGAGCGGGTATGTGGTGGGTATATATATATAATTTTATTGTATCTATTATTTTATTATTTTATTTGTCCTATATATTATATTGTTTTATGTATATATTTACTATTATTATATTTATATATATTATATACGTTTTTATTCGTTATAGTATATTTATATTATTTATTATATATATCTATTATTTTATTGTATATTATATATAATATTTATATTGCAATTGTTAGATTTATTCTAAGTGTTCAATATATGTATTATCGCATAAAAAATACATTAGGAGAAAAACTTAATAAGCAAGCTCTTTCGTCCTATTTAGTTTAGTGCATCTTTTCTAGGAATTCATTAGGCATAAGCTCAAAATTACTACTATTGTTTGTGGCTTAAAAGTTGTGGTTTTCATGATCTTTGAATAGGATAATTTGTGTTAATATTTTAGAAAAATTAAGGTTTTTTGCTATTTATAAATATTGATAATGGTATCCAATTTATGCTGCATATAATACTGAGCAATACTGTTCAAAATTCAGTATTATTAATTATTATATTATTATTTATTATTATTATTTTATTATTATTATTATCAAGTTAATTATTTTTATTTATTTATTATTGATATTATTTTATTTATATTTATTATATTATTTATTATATAGTTATATTTTATTTTTTATCATTATTCTTTTTTTTATATTCTCATTATTACTTATTATTAGAGAAGTGAATCATGATATAGTATATATTATTTTGATTATCATATTATTATTATTATTTTATATATTGAGTTATTCTCATTTATCATTGGATTAGTAAGTAGTAAGTAAGTAGTAGTTAGTTAGTTAGTAGTAGTAGTAGTAGTACGTAAGTAGTAGTTTGTTGGTAGTTAGTAGTTAGTCTAGTTGACACTTTTGTTACGTTAAAAATCTGTAAATTAAGTTTCTAAAATTTTTGATAAAGTATTTATATTATCATTATTTCACTTTCTTGTTTTTACATTATTATGTTCTTTACCAATATTTGTAAGTTTTTTTTATTGATTGCCAATTTCTTTAATAAAAATTTGTTTAACTCATGAATTTCCTTTTCCTTAGCCTTTAAAATTTTGTTTTTATTATCCCTTAAACTTGAACATTTCAAGTTTGTATATAAATTTTATTTTATGTTTCTTTTAAATTGTGGAACTGAAATTACTAATAATAACAATTCAGAAAAGATGCGATTTATGAGGTAGCAGATAATGTCATTTATAAATGTTGAAAAGTTTTTTAAAGGTCGAAAAAACATTAATCACAGTTTTTAAAGAAAGTTTTCAGGTTTATATCTAGCCTTCTTTGAACATAACTACTAGTACTTTTCCTTGTTAGTAAAAAAAAAAAAGAAAAAAAAGGTCATTCAATTCTTTAAGAAGATAATCATTCTAATCCTAAATATTGG
>JABUQX010056841.1:12500-15000 GCA_015478945.1 Trachelipus rathkii
ATTTAGGTCACCAACTTGGACAGCTACTGTATTTTAATAATAAAGAAAAAATTTCCAAAGACAAAATGGACAAAATAACACCAATGTGGGAAACAAGGATGGTGGAAAGTTATGTTGGATTGTTACGATTAAGAAAATTTTTTTTTAAAGTATATTGTTGAAGTCTTTAAATGAGCATAGGATGGATTTAAGATATTGAACTATGTTCAAAAACACTCAAATCTTTTGAAATCTGTGTAAACTGGAGTGAATTGGTTATAAGTTTAATTATGGTTTCAACTTTATTCGCATTCACTCTCCATCAAGTACTATGATGAATGAGTCTCCATCATTAGTGACAGCAGCTGCTCTTAATCATATTGAAAATGTGATACCTGCTTTGAAAGATTTTCGCGAAAACATAGATAAAAAATTTTCAGGCAATTTGGTATTTGCAACAGAACTTCTTCTTTACGTTAATTAATTAAGAAATGAGAATGTCTCGTGTCAGAATCAATGTTAAATGAAAAGAAACAAAGAAATAACCATCCGTTTTCTTGAGGATTTTTCAAACCATTTATTTAGAGAGTAAGTTCTTGAGCCATAGACTCAAATTACCAATTTTTGTAAAGAGACTCAATTGATATCTACTAAAAATATTACAAATATACGTAAATTTTTTTTTAAATTTTAATATAATTTTTATCAATACAGCCACGTTTAGATCGATACGGATTCAGCATTTATCTTACTCTCCTCGTGCACTAAACAAAGATATTTATCTACGCTGAAAAGTCTCCAAACAAACTTTCTCAATTATACAGGGCTGGATAGACTAACAGAACTGGCTTTAATGAGTGTTCATCATGGCTGCACAATGTAAATTGTGTCCATCTGCCTTTTTGTAGTTTCTGTGTTTTTCTGGGTGGGGGAGTTTGGTTTGTGAACATTTTGGTATTTTATGATGATGGGTAGGTGGTCTGAGTTTAGATCGGTTTGTGTTGACCAAAGGAGTTGTGTTTGTAGATTTGGTGAACATAGTGTTATGTTTGGTGTTGTGCATGTATGGTTTGTTTGAGGTGGGTTTCTAGTGTGGCTGTTTGCGTTGTTTAGTATGTTTAGGTTTTCAAGGTTCCTCTTTGGTTTACTTCTTGGAAATTGTATACCATGTAGGGTATTGGGGGTTGAAGTCGCCTCCCATTGTGAGGTTTGGGAGGTGGGAGATTTCGGAGAGGCTTGGTGCACAATTTCTGGGGCATTGTAGTGAGATGTGGTGAGAAATGTAAAGGTTTATTAGATTGTGTAGTTTTTTGTTTATCATTGTGAAGAACTGTATTTTTGTGGTGATGTCGTTTAATGCAGTTGTAGTTTGTAAGGTGGTGTTTGTGTATGATACTGAGGTGTTTATAAGGGTTAGTAAAGTATGGTTTTTGGGGGTAGGGGTGTAAAGATGGCATCATAGCAATATAATTTTGGTTCTGTATATTTATCAGGTAGGTAGGCTTCTTGCATCATGGCTATGTGTATGTTATGTTGTTTTAAAAAGACTTCTATTTCTTTGGTTTTGTAGTGTGGTCCGATTGTGTTGAATTGTAATGTTTATATTGTGGGTTTGTTTGTGTGATGTACGTGTTGTGGGGATTGTTGTGAGTGGAGTGCCGACTTGGCAGATCTAATTGTGTTTTGAAGGGGGTAGCGTGGTGAAATGTGAACAGTGACTGTGAATCCACTGTTTGCATCTATTGCAGTTTATGTAGTTTCTTCTCACTATCTTGTTTATTGGACATATGTAAATTCTAGGTCCGGGGTTTGTTTCTGTGTCACCGGCTTTTAAGAGTAAGGGTGAGGCATAAGCCGGGAAGTGTTGCCTCATAAGGAGTAGAAGGATGAAATACCAAGCTAGTGATGTGGTAAGATGAGAGTCCTGGGAATTATCTCGGATTTGTCCGGAAGCGTAGGCGGCGCAAATGCGCTGTCGCGATAATATCACATTTTCTTCTGGGTGTGGGGGTGAGGTGAGAGACTTCTGAAGAAACCAACCTCTGTTTGACGAGGATCTTGGGCTGTGACTTCTGGCAAGTTGTCTCTCTACACACCTTATATATATATATATATTAATATTATATAAATATTATATATATATATATATATATATAATATATATATATATATATATATATTATATATATATATATTATATATATATATATATATAATATAATATATATATATATATGACGTAATTCAATGCAAGATCTTTCGGCGAGAAGGTATATTTAATAAAGTTTTGTATTTTTCCCCACATGAGAAGCGTAATTTTTTTTTTTTAACGCATTTATTAAGCATAAAGATTAAAGTGCAGTCGCTTCCAACGGTTGTAATACGAAGAAGCTTATTAATGAAAAATTAACGCTAAAATCGCTAAAATCACGGAACTCAGCATAACCTTACTTAACGTATCATAACCTCACTTTAAAATATATTTATATTTTTATTTATTTCCTGTTGCGTTGTTTTCTAC
>JABUQX010056842.1:0-25000 GCA_015478945.1 Trachelipus rathkii
TAATTGTAATATATTGCATGTCAATGACTAAAGTTGAAAAAAAAAAAGTTTTTAAATAAGGATCGAAAAGCTCTTAGATTAAAATCGACATCAGGACACTAGAAAGGTAAACAGATGATCATGTAATAATATTAACATATTAAAGCATCTATCACCGCAACATGGTCTGGCACAGAGCTTAAAGGCAGATTGTAAATGGAAGAAAAAAGAAAATTTAAAAAAATATATCGTTTGTATTATTATTAAAACCCTTGCCTCTTAACCATTATATGTCCGTGTAATTAAAATCAATCCTCTTTTATAGTAGTTGGTAAGGTATTAATCTGTTTAGTTATTTATGGCTAGTAAGCAAGTTAGGTTAGATTAGACAGTATAGTAAGGTTTCTTACCTATGTGGTATGACTTCTAGCCGTTAAGCAAACCTAATCTAAATCGATAGCCCCATAAAAAATTCCATTCAAATCTAAATATAATTTCCTAAACTTCTTTGTTTTTTCGACTTTTAGTAACTGATAAAAAGATTAATACTTCTCAAAAAATTTGAACTTACTACTAGTGAAAAAAAATTAGAATAATTCCACTGTTTTCACTGCTTCCTACTTTCTTAATTCTTTTGAACTCGAAAAACTTCTCTAAAAAAAGAAAAAGATCCAAAATAAACAAGTCAACGAATTTCATAAAAAACAAAAAACTATTTTGTGGTTTAAGAAAAAGCAACAATAGTGGAATATTTACCCACAAGTATAGCAAAGGGTCTTTACGAACCCCTCTCTGAACTCCAACGCAACATGCCCGTATAAAGAAGGACTAAGACAAGATTTGAGCCTCAAAAATACTGCTTTTTTTTATTTAGTCAAACATACCAGAAAACCAAAAGTATTGTTGCTTACTGGTCTATTTACAAGGTATATTTTATGGGTGGTTAGCTGTTGGTTATAAGATCATATATATGTAGTGTTCATTTATTACAGAATTAACATTTACTCTCACTTTCTTTCAAATAGTCGCGTTCTTAATCTCCTCTTCGCTTCACTTGCTTAAAAACTCAATTTATGAACATTTAAAACTTTTCTGCACTATATATAAATATTATATATAATAATATATATATATATACATACTATATAATATATACTTAATAATAATAATAATATACGATATAATACTAATATTATATATATATAATATAGTAGTTAAAAAAAATATAAATAATTCCATATATATATATAATTATAATAATATATATATATATTATATTATAATATAATATATATATATATATATATATTAAATACATATAATACTAATATATAATTATATATATAATATATATAAATTTGCCTATATATATATATATACAATATATATATAATATTATATATAGTGAGTGAGTAATATATATATATATAATATATATATATATTATATATTTATATATAATAATATATATATAAATATACCAATATTAATATATATATATATACTACTATATAATATATAATATATATAAAATATATATATAATATAATAAATAATATATATATATATATTTATATATAGTTAAAAAAAATAAATATATATATATTAATCATATATATATAATATAGACATTAATATATATATATATATATATCATATATATAATATAATAAATATATAATATATACTATATACTATATTCAAAAAAATAACGCACCACTAGTAAATGTCACTCGAGGAACGGAGTCCCTAACCAATGAAAACCCCACACAAACACAACGACAGCATCCAGTAACTATGTAACCACCCAGCAGAAAATTCGCTGCAGTATTGGGCCGTCACGCATAAAATTTAGGTAAACATAAATCAAGTAACTAACCTGCGAAATGAGTAGCAGTCGGATACCGACCGAGTCATTCACGTACGTGCACTCCGATAAAGGATTGAGAGACAGTGCTCAACTATCAAAAGAGAATCAGCGATCAGAGATAACAACACTAACACGACCGAAAGGACACGGTTACCGGCACTGTCGACGTCGTGTTAGCGCACACAACTATGCACGAGGGTCCACTTGTACCAGGAAGCCCTCACATGATCCCGGCGAAAAGACCATATAGTCCCAGGCACGACACCCCTGGGAACCAGATCCCTTATACGTTCTGCGGCCATACGAGAGCGCCATCATCAACGTTACGCCATCCTGCAGAGTACACTGCCGGACGTACACAGCACCAGGGGAGTGACAAACAGCTGAAGCCTTCGGAACATAAAACCTGGCTCCGGAGGCCATCCATAGGGCAACCCACTCCACGACATCATCGGAGGCGTGCCTTGCATTGCCGAGACACATCCAATTTACTGCACATTGGCAAAGGGCTCTTACGGACGAGTCAGGAGATGTCTGTACCCTCGACAGCGTAAGATAGAGTGTATACCGACGACCGACGGAAGAAATTCGCGCAATGCAAATGTTGCTGCAGGCCCCGTTTGGAGCGTGATCAGTTATGCCTGGGATGCATTCCTCTTGTCGGGGCCTACGGAAGTTCACATCTTTGATATAGGCACTCTACAGCCTAAGGTACATCACAACATCCTCAAACCTATAGTCTGCCATATGCCCCTCTACATCAGTGACTCTCTTCATCCTAACCATGACAATGCAGACCACACCAAGCCCAATGCGGTGAACGACTAACTTAGGACGTTCAAATTACGGCGTTAATAGCCACATATAGTCCGGACCTCAACAAAATCACATTGTGTTGGATATCCGAAAACCGTTCAGATCCAACAGCTGCCCAGCCCCCTCCACGAACCTCCCAGACCTAGAACACACTGCACCACGTATGAGTCAAATCACTCCAAGACATTCGCCCACTTCATCGAGAGTACGCCAGAACTGTCAGCAGTCATCCTGGAGAGGTGTCATAACACGTATATGAGACAGACCCAACACCCCCCCGTGGCCGCGCCCGTACGTACGAACATGTATGTTTGCCAGCGCCGAACCTGCCCGAAACCTTACGCAGACTTTTTGGCTGCCACCTTGACCTCACAGTCTATCAAACCTACCTTCGGAGAATCCACCATGTATATATTTCCCAAATAAGTTCTTGCTTCTTAACCGTTTCTACCCATTCCTTCCCAACTACCCCTTTGGTTGTTAATTTGACGAGTAGTTATAAATATAGATATATATAAATATAATATTAATATATATAATAATATATATATATAAATATATATATATATAATTATATATATATAATATAATATTAATAATATATATATATATATATATAATATATAATATATATATAATATATATATATATATATATATATAATAGTATATATATATTATATATATATATATTATATATATATATATATAAATATATATAATAATATATATATGATAAATATGTATGTATATTACAATATATATAATATATATAATTATATAGATATTATCATATATTATATATATATAATATATATTAATATAATATTAATATACATATATAGTAATATATATATATAATATAATATATATAATAATATAATAATATATATATATAATATATAATACAGTTTATAAATTATAATAATATATATATATATAATATTATATATATATATATAATATTATAGTATATATATATAATAAATTATATATATCTATATATATTATATCATATATATATAACAGTATATATTATATATTATAAATAGTATATATAATATATATATACATATATAATAAGATATATATAATATATATATATATAATTATAAATATATATATATATATTATAAGTTAATATTATACAAAAAGTATATATATATATATTACCATTATATTATTATATTATATATATATAAATTATATATATAATATTATATATATATATACGAATATATATATTAATAATAGATTATATATATACATAAAATATATATATATATAATATTATATATATATATAATATATATATATATATATTAATATATATAATATATATATATATATATATATACATAATATATTATATATAATTATATATTATATATAATATTATATATATATAATAATAATAATATATAATATATATATATACTACATATAATATACTATACATATATATATATATATAACGGTATAATAGTCCATATATATATAAGATATATTTATATATATACTATATATATATATATATTTATAATATAACTATAATATATATATATATAATATAATTATTATACTATAATATAATTATATAAGATGATACAATGCCCTTAATTAAAGAGACTAGTGGATTCCTTCTGAATAGAAGAAAATTAAAGTCTTAAAGTTTTGCATGTCATTTATTTAAGTATATTTGTACAAAGCTTTCGACTTCCACTTTTGCATTCTAGTCTCCTTCAGTGCTGTAGACATGAGTTTTCATGTATAACAGCCAGGCGAAGAGGACCTAGAATTAAAATATTCGACAGCTTTTGCACCATCTTAAATAAATTAATGATAAAATTAGGAAAAAGGTATGCCATCTTGATAGAATCCACTAGTCTCTCTTAATTAAGGCATTGTAATCTAATTTATACTATCGCAACTAAATATCTTAGTTTTCCAAATTTTGAGAAAAAGAATTTCATGCACACTCACTGGTCAATATATTTATTAATATTAATTAAGATTTAGACCACAACATATTGCCATCTTTTGACTTATACATATTGCAGTATCAATTATTAATTTTTTTTATTTATTTTTTTAAATATATATATATAAGAATAAATAATAATACATATTATGTAATTTTTTTCTAATTCAAATAATAATTACAATAAAATTTAATTAAACTAACAATTTATTCCTACAAACCATGGAATCGAGTTTTATTAAACATCTTTTCATATAGATCCAAACATACGGAACACGAATATGAAGAAGAGCGCAGGGAAGATAGGCATGTTATCAATTGCGCATCATACTAAATAAAAAATAACAATAATACTAACATAACGTACATATCCATGCAAAATTTGCTAAAGAGCTAATTATTTTTACTATAATAAATATCATAAAGATTTCATTTTATATATTGCATTGATTCTTTTACGCGATTTTTTTTGAAAAGTAACTTCCATCCGGTTGAATAATAATTAATGAATGACGTAAAGTTGCAATGTATGGGGAAAGATGGTGGGTGGTGATGATGATATAATGACTATTATGATGGACCTTAGGCCTCAACAAGCACCTTTGATTAATGGTGAATATAGATGATAAAATCGTCAATATTGGTAAATAATTTGTGAGTGTTGAGTCTTTTGAGGACACAGCCGACAGCACGTATTTTCTAATAATTGATTGTTCGTTTTACGAGTATAATGTAGTATGCTAAGCTAGTGGGAATAATTGACTTATATTATCATACCTTCACGGTCTTTGTAATTTTTATTGACTGTAACTACCCTATACCAGACTGGTCTCTAGTTTTGTTCATTGAGTTAGTGATCTATTCAGAACGCAATCTATCATCACAGGTGTTATATCACGGATGAATTGCGCCACATGGTCTATTCTGCACCATCGCATATTCAAATGTATGAATATGAGTTGCGAGAGGACTAATACATTTATAGAGCGTTATGAAAATAATTCAGTAGATAAACTAATAGAGGACAACCCTATCGCTCTTTCGCCTTACCGAACCAGGTATAATCATACTTCTCGGGCCCCGTTTGATTTTTTATTATAACAAAGAGTTTACGTACATATTTATGTTTTCACGTATTGAGTACTTTGTGATATATGCAGACGATCAATATTTTGGATATACTTAAGACACGCGAACGCGTTTAATATAATGCTTATTGGGAGCAGTGAAAAATGATCGGATCATAGGGAGATGTTATACATCTGAGCAAAACTCACGAGTCTAGGGATCGGGATGTCTTACAATCAACCAGGTCTCAGCGGAGTGACGAGCGTGTTTTATATCAGCTAGATTATTATTAAATAAAATAAAATAATTGTTGTTAAGAATTTCTTTTAAATATTTAAAATCTTATTATGAATCAATGTATCAAGAAAACTAGACTTGTTTAAAAAGCTAAGTGGTTTTTTAAACAAAACGCAGCTAGAGTAGATCAAATTTGTGGAAAATTCTCGAATGAAGCTATATGTTTAATAATATTTCGAGCATGGCCTTATTATAACTTTAAATTATTATATCTTATTATTAATGATCATAATTAAATAATAAAATATGAAAAAGAATTAATATTTATCTAATAAATATATATAAATTTAAGATTTTAAAATATATACCTAAACCCGAAGATACGTCAATTGAAAAATAAAATGAAACATTAAAAATAAATCTTGATAACAATAAAATATGGATATAAAGAAATATTATATATAAATTTATTTGTAGAGGATAACAACAAAATAAATAATACAATGTAGAAAATAATATAGAAATATATATCAATAATTCTTAAACAAAACACCTACAATGTTTTTCATTGTTGTCCTAAATATTTGAAGTATAGCAGTTAATATTGGTCCTTTCAAAGATATCACAAATTGTCGGGTGAACGTAGTAAACTAAATGTCACTTATAGAGCAGAGCCATAGTGGTGATAGCACGGTAACATAAGAGTATAAAAAATAAGGTAATTTCCCTTTACATTTAGTTTAAACAAAACTATTGCAAAGCTGTTTTCTCGGAAAACCTCTGAGTTTCCGAGTCAGACAGAGGACTACAATGTTCGCTTCAGAGACGGGCGTAGCTACTTCAGTAACCGGTTGTACGAGATCATCGACATTAGGTAGATTGTTATGATTTGCGGGTATCGATGCAGAATTTCCAATAGCGTTTTCAATAATGCGTGTCCTCTGTTCCGCGTTTATCACGATCACATTCCGTTCAATTAACGAATCTAAGGACGACGACGACGACGACGACGACGACGACGACGACGACGACAATAACGACGGCAACGACGATATCGATGACAGCGGCGACAACGGAGGTGACAACGAAGGCGACGACGGAGGCGATGTTCAATTAACGAATCTAAGGACGACGACGACGACGACGACAATAACGACGGCAACGACGATATCGATGACAGCGGCGACAACGGAGGTGACAACGAAGGCGACGACGGAGGCGACGACGGAGACTCCGAAGGCCACAACAACAATGACGATAACGGCAACGACGAGGTTGGTGCTGCCGCTTCAATTTCAGCTGCTTGCGCTTCTTCTTCCGCTGTTGCCGCTTATCAGCTCAGCTGCGTGCCGCTTTACAGCCTCCATCTGACTGACTGCTATCGTACTTCGCTGCTGCACGCTTTCAATTAGCTATTATCCAGCTTCACGCTGCTGACCATTGACTAGTATACGTAATTGCATTCCAGTCTGCCGATATTATGACAACGACACGTACCTATTCCAAGGCAGCGCGATAAATCTATAAATTATTCCTTACCTTATTACAGAGCCCCACTATCGAAATTGGTGCCTATTAAAATAAACGTAACACAACAAGCTATGAGCCTTAGGGCGACAATTTACAGCGTGTTGCTCCATCACGGATCCTTACATTCTAGCTATCTCTCAGTATTATAGTTATTATAAGATGCCGAAGTAGTTACTCGTCAATAAGAAACATTCACTATAGTGTAATACGACTAGAGATTTGTTAATAATAAAATCCCCGCTTCCGCTAGATATTTTTACGAGAGTATGATATATCTCGCTTAAATACCTAATTAGCACACTCCTTCTAGAAGACTCTATTATAACTTTATTTTCATGGCGCTGCGAATTCTATACTCCGCTGAGGGATTACCAGAAAAAGGTATGAATGCCACTAAGACTATCTCATCGAAATATTTTATTTCAGAAGTATATTTTTTTATCATAAAATAAATGTTTTCAAACAGTACGTATAGATTTTTGGCGGATTTAGCCGCACACGCAGCACATTTCTCCCTAAAATAATCCAGCTACCTTCGGAGTGCCATATTATTGGTATGATGGCTATATGCTTAGCATGCCCGAAACACCCGATTTTTATGTCCTCCTATCGGAACTATAATTTTGGTTTTCTTTTCCCGAGCTGGAAATCTTAACAAATGAGACTTATGTAACTATTGAATGTTCTCTTTTTTCGGAGTATCTCGTAGTAGCCCTAATTTGACCAGATTAATTAAGATTGCAAATTGGCTACAATACGCAAGTGAGTCTTCATTTCGTCAAGAGTAAAAAAAATCCTCTTCGCCAGTCTTCGAGAGAATATGAAAAGAATTTATACGGTACCAAAATCTACAATAAGTAAATAAGTATCTTTCTTCTTCGAACACAAAAAATATCGGACTGCGGCCATGAAAAGTTTTTAGAACGCTCGAGGTCGGTGATCAGTCAACCCGCGTCATCTGTAAGGAAATTTATAATCTCTTCGGATGTAGATACTGTCTAGACGACGGGTTTGCAGACACTGTGGCCCTTAGGAGCGTATCAGACAGCGCACGGTTTATATTAATTATCGGGCTACCCAATATTTAAAAGAATTGAATTTGATAATGTCGTTTGTATTGATCCATTCATCATTTTGAAGGATGTAGCCTTAATTGAACTAGAAGCTTTATTAGAATATATGTATATTGGATATACCTATATATGTGACCCCGTAAAGCCCAAAGAAAAAATAACTCGCATTTACTTTTAAATAAACAATGTTTTTAAAAATAGACAGAATTATTGTATTTGACAAATCGGAGCCATCACAGATCTATCTCGATGAGAGAAACTTTATAGCCTAACAAAATACACCCATCTGCGAGAAAATTTTAAAGTTGCCAAAGAGATAAATAACACTAATTCTTCAACGAAAATAAATGCTAACAAAAACTGAATAAAATATATATAACTAGATGAAGAATGTAATTTTAATATTAAAATATTTTTACAATTATTATTTTAAAAAACATACTACACTACCACAAGAATATATAGAAAGAAAAAAAATATGATGACATTTCATCTGCTTAGCCTAGACTTGTAGAGAGAATTTCATCCTTGCGTCCACTCCTAAAAATATACACACAAGATACAAAAAACATTAGCCGCGATAAAGCCAAGTCGAGATATCTACTGCACACTATTACTGGTTAACCTGACACAATATAAAGCAAGTATAGCCTCATGTAATGGTGCGTTAATGGCGAACTTGCACTTAATATATCGTTCACTCACGTCAAACTCTCCATCAACACATCTAACCCTTCTACATATTTTGCACTAGCGTTATTAACCCAAGAATTTTCTTTTATTGACGTTATGATCATGACAGATAGCTCATTTTCTAACATGGTTGACTCTCGAAGAGGCATGATAAAAGTCACACGCAAATATATGCTTGAAACTTCACAGATATTTCAGAATCCTATTTTCTAAAGAGAGGTGAACTCTATGACGCCTATCCAAATATTGGATATTATTTACTGAATGTAATTTTAGTACCAACGCACACATAGGTTAAAAGATAAATTGGTATTGCGTACATTAAGAGGTCTTACTCTATTTACCCGACTTGGACATTATTTGTGTATCGATCGACTTGAGGAGCCGACGTGCAAACTTAAAGAGTGCTACCGGTTGCCATGTGATTACATACAAGAGAGTTGGAGACGTCATACACTATTCGATGAATTATTGCCCACTCCATTGTTCTAAACAAACTGTTACATTGTACGTGTTATCATTATTTCTGAGCAAAAATAGACTCTACAGGTTTACGTGGAACGAGATATGTTCGGAAAATAATCGACACCAAATAGATAATAATCATGTTAGCTATATATATGTCTCTATAATACCGATTTTCATCTGCGATGATAGGATTTAACGACGTAAAAGACGAGGATCGACGACGATCGAGTAGAACGACCACACGACTATGACAACGATACGAACGACGATGAAGATGAGACATCGATACGATTAGCTATAGATTGAAGACCGTACTGCTTCTTACCGTACTACTACTCTTCTGCCCCCTCTTACCTCTACTTGATTACCGCTGCTTCTGACCATCTTGCTGCCTTACGTGCTATCTGGCTTTCAACTAACCTCTTCTGTTTCCGCAAAGCTCAAGCATTACTGTTTATATATGTTGTATACATGTTATCGCAGCGTCAGCTTCTGTTTCTCGTATTCTTTGCTGCTGCTGCTTCTTTAGCGTGTTTTGCTTAGATTATTATAGCAATTTCAGATATCAACAACCCGACTCCTCAAAGGCACGATCAGAGTAATGCAGTCAATCTTCCCTCGAGTCCCGCTTGAGAGTATTTTATGTTGACCTTTTCGAATAACGTTAAACAAGCAGGCAGGTCGGAGGACACATTTAGCGTTTATCTTGCCACGGGTCTCAGTTCTAGATCACTCCCAGTTTCTTGAGTCCGAGCCGCAATGGAAACACTTCACGTGATCGCTGAGATATTAATAAATAAATAAAATCCTTAGCACCGCATAATTATTCCATACGGAGTTATGCTTAACCCATTAGGCAACCTAGAAGGACTAGTAATCGGATTTCCTAATTCTGAGCGTGAAAATTCATTTAAGCTCGAGTAAGGACACCAACGGTCGAGAGCCGGAAGTAACTTCCACCAGTTCGAAATTTACGTTTCAGGAAATAATTAAAAAAGAGTTATAATACTTATCGCAATATTCTGAGTCTCCGCAGATTGTGCGCCCTTCTTCCAAAAATACCGACACACGATTGACCGCGTATGAAACAAAAACAGAGAGGGGAAAAAAAACAATAAAATTTTCGAAGCGCAAATGATTTCTTATTCACTATTTTTTGCTATCTATCTATCTATCTACCTATCTCAATAAAAAAGAAATTTAAAGTTTTATGAGTATTAAATGCTCTCTTTTCGGAGTATCTCCTTGTACCCAATGATCGATAATACACTTGCGAAAATGTACGACCGCGCATTGGTCGTCCTTCGTAAGTAAATAAAAAAAACCATCTTTCGCCAGTTCTTCAGGAGAAATGAAAGATACGGGCCAAATTCTATAAAGGTAATGTCCATTTCACTTCTTTACTGAGTAAAACAAAAATTCTGTTGTAATGTATATTAATAATTTTATAGACCGCCGAGGTTGAGCTTATCTAATATATCCAACTTCCATTATATCGTACGAGGAAATTTTTATAATCTCTTTAGGATTCACGTTGCTGTCTAGAATGACGAGTTTGCTAGATACAACTACACATTCATCGTAACCACGTGCGATGCGCGTTTATATCTCGAAAATGAATAGGAAATACATTTTTTTAATCTAAAAATTTCTTTAATCTTTGTGTAGATTTTATATTCGATTTTTTTTTTTTAATATTATCGTTTTTATTTAATGGATCTGTTACAGCCGCCACTTACTCTTGCGCTCTCTAGTTATCAAAATTCTTTCCATTGCAAACGGGAGCATCTGTACACATTAGTATTCACTTGAAAAACTAGACTTGATGATATTCGAGAAAGTAAAATTGTCTACTCTGTACGATAAGTTAGCTTATTCAAGAATTATAAATCACTATTTAATCATGAACTAATGTTTCTCTTCCTCTTACATGATTTAACTTATAATATTATTTATGGGTGAGAATATATTAAAAAAGAGTACGAAAATACAAAACAATATTTCGAAGAAGAAAAAAAATATATAAAAAAATAGTATAATCTGTTTTGCAAGCCGAACACACCTTTTCATGAGGGCGTGGGCTGAGCATCACCTTTATATAAATACAGAATATATATAGAAAAAAAAATGTATCTATATGTCAACAATTCCAATGATTATAGTTTATAATTCAAATTGTAATATAAGTTAATATAAAGCACAGCCAAAAACAATACACGATAAAATTTTATATACAACAGCTAATACGAAAGTTATTATGGTGAGTCTACAAGATACTACTTTGATTGTAAAGCAAAAAAATTAGAATTATTAGCATACTGAGAGCTAGCTATTGCCCTAATGAGCAGTTCTTAACGATGATCTAGAACCGATCTTTATCTCTGCATCTTCTATCTCTTCTAGTATTTCTCTATTTGATTTTTGTTCTTTCCAAAATTCCAGCAGACATTTCTGATTTTAGAACTTTCTTCTTAATTCCTATAAAAACACTGGTAATGTAAAAATTTTTAATATGCATTATTTTCGTAAGTTTCTTTGACTTCAGTTATTCTCTATTTTTCAATATTTTCCTATATTTCTCTCGATATACTCGATCCTTGAAATCGAACGCTTCTCAGTAAAAAGCCTCTATTGTCTCACTCTCTGTCTCCGTCGTATGTAAGAGAACTGTTATACAAATAGGTGTCATGTCTCAGATCGCGATCGTGCGACACAACTTCTTGATCCTATGGTGTTGAGAAAGCCTTATATTGAAGTGTCATTCGTTGGCGATCGATTAGGTATTATTATACAAAAGAAACATATAGCTTAAGATAAAATGTCTTAACACTAATATTATAAATTAACACAATATTAAACTGAATATCTGATCCTATATTTAAGATTGTATAATAAAAAAATATTATACAAAAGAAATTTATATAGCAAAAGATATAAATAAAAAATAAATAAATATTCTATATTTTCTGTTAAGATCAAATTATCAATGCTTCAAATTCTGATCCTAATATTCTCGGCCAAATAATAAACAAATATTATCTAACCGAAATCATTAGCAAAGGAAAGAAAAAACGAATTTATTAACAGTAAAACATTAAAGAATAAGCTGATTCACACATAGTTGTATTATAAAGAACGAGAAGCCTAATATATCGATACTAAACAACTTTAATCAACTTTATATCCGTATCTAAATGATCAACCCTGCATGAAATGAACTGAATCGAGTAACCTCACAAATTAAACCTTCAATATCGCAACGATAGCTCAAAAGAATGATGAGTGCATTAACCAAGAATTCTATAAACAAATTACAAGTATAAAATAAAAAAAATATTTCTTTTTGAAAATTTTTAAACGAGCTAAAATCAAAATCAATAATTCTATTTAAAACTCTTTTTATATTTCGACACACATTATAGTTCCTTTCCCAACATATTTCTGAGCGTGCAAAACAACTTCCTGATATAAAAAAGAGTTTTTTTAAATCCATTTTTTTAGCAGCTGAGATCTTGGCTTGTGTCATAACTAACGAATGCTAGCTCATATCAAATATATTCCATCATAGTAAAAAAAATATTGCCTACCTTAAGTATCAATCTTACAAGATATGTTCAAAGTTTATTTATCACATGAGAGTATCAAATATTATAAATATATTATAATGTATTTTATTATACTATACTACACATAATTTGAAACAGACTAATTAATATGACCCGATTAACTCATCACCAAATAAAATATAGTTTATAGACAGCTTATGAATATATCCCACTAAAAACTTTCTTCTTTTGGTTGTCATAATCATACGTATTATATTATTAGTATATAGCATATATTATAATTAATTTATTTTTCAATAATAAATAAATAGATAAATAAAAACCATACTTACTGATGAAAAAAATATACAAATTGGCCAAATGAATTCATCCTCCAACCACTTCGCAAATCTACTAATCGGTGTTTCAACAAGAATAATAACAACAGAAGATAGACGCAACAGTGGACTATTGTTTTCCAATACTAAAACACCTGCACGTTCTACATAATGATAATAGGAGAGAAGCCTCGAAAACAGAAAATATCGTTTGGCTATCGTCTGATTAGTATTCCAACAATATCGGACGTCTCACTCTAGTACACACAAAGATACTATAGATGAAACCAGAGGAAACGCTCTCTCAGCCATACCCTAATGTTTCTCATAATCTTCGTTCTATAACTGTCTTATGATCATGCAAATTCCAAAGATGCGATTCTCGTGCTTAGACCTCGAATATATCATTCACAATTTCCCTTCGAAATACATCTACTTAAGAATATCGGGTCCAACGATTAGTTAATTATTATACAATAAAAAACATGGATACTAACGCTTATCAAAATACCTATTCTTAAGCTATACTATCGTTAACCCGATTTATACGTCATATTTAAGTGTTAAGCTTAAGCTAATCGATACAAACATAATTATGATCATATAATGAGGACGCCGAATCGGAGGAACTGAAATAAGTCGAAGATATATTTCTAAGTGCAAGATACCGAGAAAAATAATTCGAACTTAAAGAATAAGATTTTGTAGAATTTTGCTTGGAAAATTTTAGATTTAATTTCGCACTAGACTTTCGACGTGATATATATCAGACCTCATATCGAAACGTCATTATATCCGGTATAAAATATAGTTTACACACTTAAAAGCGTAGCTCACGAGCAGCGTAGTGTATGTTTTTAAATTATTTCCTCTATCTAAAATACGATATCCTCATTATATATTATATAGATATCACCTTATTACGGGAATGCGAAAAAGAACGACTGAACGCTTCCAAGTGCAATTTTGTTAAGCTTTAAGCTTAAAGTATTTTCAAACCGATTATGACTATAGTATATGTGATCGCTCGATCTGGAGAATAGATATAAGGATCGTGAAAAACGTCATAGTTGAAAGTAAATGTGAGGATCTTTGAATATCTATTCTTTATGGACTTTGTTCCATAAATATAAATATAATTTTAAAAGGTTTTGTTCATTTGATTAATTAAATAAAGCTCGCTTAGAGAACGAATAAAAATTTAATTTGGCACCTATACCGTTTCACAGAGAGAGTATAAAAGTAACATTATTTAGCGTGACTTTACGCTTTGCGCGAGTTATTAATTATTACCAAAAAGAATATAATAATATTTATTTACTAATTATTTTAATAATTTTTTAAGTTATAGTTCAACCCTAAAAAATGATTTAATAAATATAATAAAAAATAGGTATTTAGTGGTGAGAATATATAAATAAAAAAAGAAATTAAATTGCAATAAACGAAAATTATAATAAATTTATTTCAAATATATATATTTTGGTAAACATATAACGAATCTCGCAGTCTAGCGAAAGCACAAAAATGAGACTTTTAGTATATATTCTGCTACTGTAAACGTATTGTATGCTTGTTATATAATTAAAAATATTTATACTTCGAGCGAGATTTTCTATGTAGTAATAGTATATGAAATATTTTCAATTTCAGGTACATTATGCGATATCTACATTATGTGCAGTTCTTGGTAGTGTTCTTTTCAGTGAGTTAGCTCTTACGCACGGATGCATCATCATAACGAGGACTGGATTGAGAGCCCCAACAATTATCTATCATGCTCCGAACTGTTAAAAAAATGCAGTGAAGATTAAGTAAAACAATGACGTTATCATCGAAGAGCTGATAGATCCTTATTTCCCTAAGAAACGTACTTATCACACAGTTTATCAACGTAAGCAGAATGAAAATAACTCGGCTCTAATTGTTCAGAATTTATTGTCTGACGAACTTAGTCAACCAACTCGCGCGTCTAATCAACTTTTCCAATATACACTAAAAATTATAATATTCTTATTTAGCAATAATATCTGTATTATTTTAATATTATCTTAACTGAAAAATAGTTAAATTAAAAATTATTATCGTAGTAAGATTAAATGATCTTGTTAACAATTAATACTAAATCAAAAGAGACACTTAGCGCACCGACGTAAGTTTTTCTTTACACAAGAGACACCAAACCAACTGTCGGACCCTTTTGCTCCTATCTCTCTATCTCTCTGCACAATCACGAAATCCTCAACCAACAGATTAAGATATTTAATCTCTGCGATATAAATATAAATACCCTAGTCGATAAATATTGTTTCTATTACAACATATATGTCTAGACACGCCATAATAAAATATTAATAATAAAGAAGTTGCTAGACAGCGCATAGACTCTTATTCCAAGTGGAGTTCTTTCATTGCAAATGACCTTTATATATAAAATATAGATCTACCATTTTAGAGAAAATATACGCGTGATAATTTATCCCGTTCCGTCCCCTTATAATGAAAGGTCATATTTTAATTTTGAAAAAAAAACGAGGCTCGTCCCATATATTATAATAGAAAGACTTTGACTTAGGTGTTGAATATGCGGCGACAAAACGAAAATCATTTTTAATAGATTTATCGAATAACATAAAACGCTTACGTTTAGGAATAGAGGGAACATTATCGATCCGAGTATTCGTATTGGTAATAAATATTATAGTGTGATATAAACGAATGATGGTCCAAACTGGTCAAGAATGAAATTGTTATCGTTATTACCATATCAGCGCACCGCCGACATATATCGACAAGTTCGGACGAATGTCACGCTTATCATAATAGACTAGGCATACATCAATACAAATTTCCTATGATAAGACCTAGGGTTGTTAGCGTGACTAATCTTGCGTACTACGCGCAGCGTATGAAGATAGCAAAAATAGATTACTCTTCATTATTAAAACATTTCTTAATCATATAACCCGCCGGAAGAAAATCAAATATGAATAGGTTGCTGAGGAGAAAATGAAGCAAATTGAATGCGGTTGGATTTATTATTTGAATGCAATCCCATTGGAAATGCTATCACTATATATAAGATAATGTTATTGTACGCGATAACGACTTATTTTATTTAGTTAATACATGATTTATGAAATTTTGAGATCTTCTCTGGAGAGAACGTATGGTGATAAATTTATATTTCGATTGTAAAAAATTTTTTGAGTTCAATTAGTTTCATTTCTATCTATCGCACCTTGAAGTATTTTTTGAGTCGTGCTAATATTATTTCTTAACAATATTCACAAGAAGATTATCAGGCGATATCTATAATATTACAATTTCATATTTCATCTTTACATTGTTTTAATATCCGTGAGATTTGTTTTCTTTTTAACATACATATATATATACATAATATATCTATCTTGATAATTTATGTCTTTAGCGCGAGATTTCGTTTTCATCTCAAAAATTTCTACGAAGAGCTTTGTATATATAATTGCGTCGAAAAAACTCGATATTACTCTATTTTAACACACAAAATCGCAAGTTCTCGCTACGAAAAACAGAAATTAATCCACCGTCAACCCAAAGATGTTTTATTAACTCTAACAAAAAAGTGATTTTTCTAGATGAGAGACACAAACATCAGAAAACCGTTCGATTTAAAAAAACGGTCGACAAACTCTATAAAACACGCGTATATGACTCCACACACTTTAATTGGTCGCCCGTAACCATAATAATTCACCAGACAGGAAGCTAACCCACGTAATAGAAAACCTCACCGCGCTTGGTGTATTCAGTTTTTCAAAATAATAATTTCACACCTTCAATTGAGTTTAATTAGCAACGACAGAATCTAGTATATTCTTTTTAAACAACAACCACGAGTTTCCTTTAACGAAAGAACAGAATTTATACAACGAAGGGTTTAATTATGTATTTTATCGCTATAGAAAAATGATTTTTGTAAGAGATAAATACAGTTGAGGTTAAAATTATGAAATTTTCTCATCGCAAGGTTTTAATTCTGTTGTTCGTCAATTTTAAAAATTACAATGAGTACTCTGAAATCTAGATCTAGGGTGCTAGCAGTGCAAATGGTTAATCTCATGGGAGTGTTATGTAGGTGTAAAAAGAACTGATAAAAAAAGAGAAGTTATTAGGAAGTCGTGTGATGTGAAGGAGGAGGAAAATGAAAGTTTATTAACATGGTCTGATCATGTGGAAAGGATGGATGTAGGTTGGCTGGCAAAGCGAATGCATAGTGTTGAAAGAATAGGAAATCAACTAGTTACAAGACCGAAGGAAAGGTTGATTGATTTAGTAAAATATTGAATGTGAATGTGGTTGAAACAAGAGGATTGTAACGTTTGTGAAGGTGTATGGTTGCGGCCATCACCTAGAGGATGAACCACAGTGAATGCCTGTTGCGTTATGAAACCCTACGGTGGATTTTTTTTGAGTTTCAATAAAAGTATATTGAGGGGATGGTGATGGAAGGAATGCCCAATGGAGAGTAATGTGAGTTTGGCAGAGGCGAGAAGAATGGTGCATAACAGAATGAAATGGCGGGGTTTTTAAAGGGGGCGGCTGGACAACTTCGGTCCAATAGGGATAAAAAACCCTACAACTTGAGCGAGATAACCCAGCAGTGAAGGATACGTCGAGGCCCCTGACAGCCTCACATGTGGATTTAATGACGTGCGAGAGTTTTTGCTGGGCGGTTAAGGGAACGGGAAGATGGGGGTGTTTTTTTTTTTTTTTAGACTTAACGTCATGTCTTCTATATAGCGTTTTCATGTTCGGTGTTATGATATAGGCACCTTACTCCTCCACTGGCGTGCGTCGGGATCCCTCTATTGTGGTGAACGAGAGGAGATTAACATATAATTATAATATAATCATAGACATACATTCAATATCAATCACATCTTATAATACCAAGATATTATATTAATAGCACTAATTCCACATCACTATTCTACATACAACACAATTTATATTCTACCATATCTACTTGTTTACATATTTCATATATGTACTCAGGCTTCATATAAAAATATGAGAATCTTTAACTCATACTCCAATTCGATATTACAAATCAAGAAGCGTATGTTACATCTATAAGTACATTACACTACTAAATCTATCTACCTCACTATCAAATAGTACACTCTCTTTTTATATTAACTAACCATAAATGACTATACCTACTCACATAGTACTATTACTGTTATTATACTAATACTCACCACTACCACACTACTACTTACACTATATGGATATACTAATCATCACTACTCACTACTTACTACACTATATCTCAATTTTTTACTTACTCTCATAATATATCTACTTACTACTATCTTCTCGCTCTGTGTCTCATCATCATATCTACCTCTCTTCACTCACTCATTACCCCTTATGATTCACTCGTGCAGTATGATGCTTATTTATATTCTCTTTACTACTATGCTCTTCAGACACTCTATTGTATGGAATGAAGCGCAAAAAATTCTGAAACATTATAGTAGTGATCTATCTTCTGTACTCTCATTACGCTAATCTATATGTATTTTAGGTATCTATAGGGCTCAACACCTGTTATTACTGTTAATTTGATACTGTGTTTCTCTTCTTTCCTTTATATACTACTCACCCTATTGATTACTACACTTATAGTATTTATATGATATTACTATTTATATTCTACCTACTCATATATTTATATATATTTTACATCATACATAATAACTTTTCTTACCTTATATATATATATATAATAATAATAATATTTATACTCACCACTATAACATACTACTTATATAGTATTCTCACGATATGACACGGAACGTACTATCTATCACGCTCTTCATAGGCTCCTATCAGCTTAATATACTATTTAGTAATATTAGTGAGGTCATCATCATTAGTCTGGTCTACCTATCTATAAACATCACTACTCCCCTCGTTAATTAGAGATTATAAATTTAATTTTTTTCAATCTCTCTTAACAATTTCACCTTTCTGATGTATTCTCAATAGTTAATTCGGAGTTCTCGTATCTCTACACCACCTATGGCTGCGTGCCAAAAGCAGCTCTTTCTTTAATCACTCTTATCGTGATTAACACATTATGGAACCGCATGTAGAAGTGCATCATTCTATATACGACAGGTCTTCACGGATAGCTGAATAGCTATTATCCCACACAATTATTATTAGCGACA
Source organism: Trachelipus rathkii (assembly GCA_015478945.1). NCBI lineage: Eukaryota > Metazoa > Arthropoda > Malacostraca > Isopoda > Trachelipodidae > Trachelipus > Trachelipus rathkii. The sequence continues at coordinate 19,822 of JABUQX010056842.1, forward strand.
CTGTGTGATTCTTTTACACTTAAGAACTATCAGTTATACGGAGCATAGTTAGTGCTCGCAATATTCTTCTCATTCACTAGATGGATTCATACACTTGTTACGCTACTCATTCGAATCATCAAATTCTTGGTATGGATAAAGGGCGAGGGGTCTCTTCACGGCCTGTGACTAGTGTGAGGCGAGCTCTCTAGCAGCGCTCTAGGCTAAATTTGCTTGCACAACTCTGCTCTACAGGGCTGATTTAATATCTGCCAGAAAATTGCCATCTCAGTACTCTTGTGTCTCTCATTACTGACACCGTTGTTAGGAGTCTTCACGGGAGACCATTATTATGATCTCCTGCAACGGACACATATTATTTTACTATACTATATTTATTATATATGACTATATGTCAGTTACGGTACTATAGCTCTTTACATCTTAGTACTTATTCGTAGCCTCTTATAGACTCTTACCTGATCTGCTGTATATATATATATTTCACTTGTTATTTCACTGCGTATATTTGGAGGGTCTTCTACTAGTTTTATTTCACCCCTTGTCTATGTCCTTTCCATTACTCTCACTCTACTCATGGGTTCTCGGTGATTATATCTATATACTGGGCACTATGCTCACGCTCATAGCTGCTATTGAGCTCTATCGTAGCGGTTCACTCTTCTACGCCTACTGCGTCGTGATGGAGTCATAGGTATATGGTAGTATGCCCACGTGATGAGCCGCGGTGGCGTATCATTGTAGTGGAGGGGCTACCCTCACTTTATATTGGTCACTGTCTCGGTTTGGGGGTAGGTAGCTCATCTCATATGTATTCTCATCACTCACCTACGATTAGGTGAGGTATGGTAGGGGTATGGGTGGTTCTGTGACTACTGTATTTATCTCACTACGTGGTAGTGAGTAGCGCGTGTACTCTCAGTTCCACCCACCTAGTACATCACAGAGTAGTTATTATCACTAACGTTCGTGTGAGTGATGAGGTATATTTACTCAGTGCTTGTCTGCGTTGCTACACTACGTAATAGGTGCACACGCACGTAGTGAGAGTGTATGATTTACCCACAGTATCTCACTAACTCATATTTCATAATCAGGTATACTCACTTACCTGTATACTGTATTACGTGCACCTTTATTTTTATATTATTCATACGTTGTCGTGTGATGCTACTATTTCGTAGTCACTACGGTAGGTACCTCACGTGTAACTGTACAAATAGTGGTATTGTAGCACGGTCATAGCTTCATGCTTACTATGTCTTGACTCACCGCTTGATAGACTCTACGGTCTGATTCTTATTAGTTATGTCACGCCTGTGGAGTCGGATCTACTGAGTGAGTGCTCGTGCTGAGCCCTGAGATCTATTATTTGCACGGTTATGACGCTTATTATTCGTTCGTCGGTAGTAGCTCACCTACTAATTGTTACGGTAGCGTGCACTGCTTTAATACCTATATATCATCACCTATACTACGTTATTCATAACATATTGGCCTACTAGTAGGTCTACGACATCAGTGACTGAGTATAGTACTCATACGGTATATAGTAGTATTATATTATAACAAATAATATATCTGCTATATATTATAACATACTAATATATATATATATATTATGAGTAGATTCGATTATAGTAGGTCACGATATATGTAGTAGTGATGAGTAGTGAGACAGACTGAGTGAGTTATCTATACCACTATATATATAGTATATAGTAGATATGTGCTATATACCTTATGTAGGTATGAGTATATATTTATATATATATATATATATAATATATATCTATATATACATACTATATGAGTAGTAGTCATTATATATGGAGTAGTGTAGCTATATTAGATATATATTATATATATAATATATATAGTCTACTGAGAGTGCATAAAATGAGTAATATAATCTAATATTAACTAGTAGAGTAGTGTAGTGATGAGTGTGAGTGAGTGAGTGGTATATGATGATTTTCATATGATGATAGTAGAGTTATACCTCGATGATGTGATACTAACGTAGTATATATGTATATAGATACGTCATACTAGTGAGTTATGTAATACCAATAGTAGTAGTGATTTATATATATTATTTATGAAATCATATCTAGTGATAGGTGAAGATCATCTATATTATATATATATTAATATCGATAGTGAGTGATACTCACTATATTACAAGTCATGAGTATTATCCTTATAGTAAACTATATAGTAGCTAGTATAATATATTATGGTGACTCATATATATTATGATAATATATATATACTATATATTATATATATATAGTATATAATAAATATATTTCATAGTGTGAGTCAGTGAGTATATTATATATATACTAATATATACTATAGATATTATATACTATATATACTATATATTCCACTTCATCTAGTTAGTCATATTTTAGTACTACTACATACTCAACATTAGTATAGGTATATTGATCATTAATTATATATATATATATATATATATATATATATATATATATTCATTAAATTATTATCATATCCGTTATATTCACTCTTACATATTTTAGTTATTTAATTCTTCCACTTCCTATTATTACCTTCTATCATCTTCTTTTTTTATTTTTTTAACTTTAATAATTTTAATATTATCTTTCTATTATTATTCTCATTCATTGCTTTAACAATTATTTTTGTTCTATGAGAGTTAGACGTATTAAGATACATGAGTTCAATATCGTTTATGATGTTCTATCGATGCATATCTTTGGTAGTGTTGAGTTGTTGAGCTAACTGTTTTGCATGCACTATGTTTAAATTCTGATTATGTGTGTACATATTTCATTCATATACCTTTGTTGTTGTGTTCACTCAAATCTGATCACATTGTGTCTTATATTGTCTTATATTGTGGTGTAGTTGAGTGAGAAGGTGTTTTTAGCTCTATGAAGACATTTTTGTTCTTGCAGTCTTACAGAGCTTATATGTGTGTTTGTATCATCACTGTGAGATATATAGTGATATGTCTTGTTTTATTGTGTATTATCTGTTACGTATTAACATTTTTTCATCTTTTCTATCTCATACACTTTTTGTGTGTGGGTAGTAGGCCTCTACACTTACAATCATTTGTGTCAATAGAAATTGTCAGTAGTAGTGAGAGATGTGTGAGAGTTTATTATTCTGCTCTATACACATTTGAGCAGAGTGTCTTATTTTTTTTCTTTTATATGTTATAATATTTAAAAATTATTAATTAAATTTTATGATGTGTGTGTGTATTTTTTTTTAAAAACATTTTATCATCAAAATAAAATTAACACACTACTTTTTGCTGGTTTCACATATTTTTTCACATATTCATTTGAGTCAAAGTAACTTAGTAACTTGTTTGCACATGTCTTGTGCTTACGAGTACATATGGTGAGTGATGAGTTGCTCGCTGATTATGGTGTTGTTCATATCACATCCGCCAGGTAGCATGTATTTGTGTGTTATGAACATACAGTGAACGTGTCGTTTAGTGTGTATGATAATCTGGCACATTAGACTGTGGATTATTGATATATCATATCTTTGACTACTTCTACTCATATAACAAGAGTGTTGCATGACTAGTGTACATTGTCTTCATTTGTTCTTTTGTTATTTGTTGTTGTTTTTGTATACAACTGTATTTAATTGTATTAAGAGCAATGAGCTATCATTCATTCATACTCCAGACCCGGCTTATTATTTTACATGTGTTTCCACCTTTACACTACTCTCATTTATTCTTAGTTCTATGTCCATATATCTATATGTGTGACACAGTGAATATGACTGAGTATTTGAGCGTGTCGCTGTTGCCCTCCTAATTTATCTTTGAACACTCATATATCATAAATCTTGTCTCACTCTTTGTTGTGTTCACGACGACGTTAACTAACATCACACTTCATCTTGTATCTCACATACTACTACACTCTCACTTATGTTATATCTTATTGAAGTGTGTGTACACATAATTTTTAGTGTATTATACTACATACTCACACTCCACCCACGTTGAGACCCAGTGCTGAGTGGTTGAGCTAGCGGCTGCGTATTCTATAATCACTCATATTCGCCTGTCTGTCTTCGCTTGCATACTCACTTATCTTGCGTCGACACTGAGCTTTATGCCGGCCATACGAGTCACATCTCGTTATTATAGCGTTCACTCATACCGTGTTCTACTCACGGTTCGCACGTGTCTTATATATGAGTCTTCATGTGAGCGTCATCACTACTGTACGTGTCTCTAGGATGCGCAGTCTTGCGTTGAGACATATAGGTATAGCTTTCTAACTCACATCACTAGACTTATATGAGATCTTCAGCTAGCACTTATGTGAGTGAGCATCAGTAGTAGTGAGTGAGGGACACGTGTGACTCATATCATAGTAAATCACATCAACACACTATATATTCACACCGTGCGCGTTGATGTTGTGATTAGTATAATATATAGTATATATATATATATATATATTTTCTTAATTTAATAATTTTTACTCAATTATTAAAATAAATAAATAATTTAATCTTTATTTTATAATTTTATTTTTAAATACATTAAATTTATTTTTACTAACCTAACTCAGACCTTACTAAACTAACTAAACCTAACTTAATTACCCTAATCTAATATTAACATTATTCAACCACTTATCAAATGTCCAATATATATATAGTATATATAGTATACTATTATGTATATATATATATTTACGTTATATATATATATATATATATTATTATATTATATATATATACTATTAGTAGATATATATATTTATATATATTATTTTTTTAAACCACAATTAATATATTAAAATTAAAATGAAATTAAATAAAAAACAAAACATTTATCAAAATAAATTATTGCTACCTTTCTTATTACAACAAATTTAATTTTTCAATTTTTTCTAATGTCTTTTATCAGGCCTATAATTATAAATATGTGAAGATTTATTATTTACGTTCTACTTTACTTGCTTTTCTTCTCTAAATCCTAAATAATTATTTATATAGTTTTCAATTTATAATTAGAATCCATAGGAGACTTGTAATTGAGCACACAAATAGAGAAATACATAACACAGTACAGACAAACTCCTATGATGGAAACTTACATCAGAAGCGACACCCAACTTTAGAGAAATAATAAGCAGAA
>JABUQX010056842.1:32500-51673 GCA_015478945.1 Trachelipus rathkii
ATTTTCCTAAGAAACCTTTCGAGTCTCTAAGCATAATTTACGGAAGCCATTTTGACAAAATTCGACTGCAGAACGAATTGATAGTTGTGTATTCTTTCTTCGGATGATTTTTAGAAATAAAAGTATTTTACAACTAATAAAACACTTCCAAGACAATGAACTTTATGAAGTTATGCCTGAATTTTTTAAACTTTGCCAGCTCATTGCTACGATACCATCTACAACAGCAACAGTAGAAAGAAGCTTTTCTGCATTGAAAAGAATTAAAGTATATCAGAAGAATACAACAAGCGAAACTCGATTGTCAAGTATTTCTATGATGTCAATAGAAAGGAACCTTCTCTTGAAGTTATGAAATTCAGAAGATTTTTCTGAAAGAATTATAAATGAATTCATAAAAAAGGAAAGGAGGATGGATTTTATATTCAAATAAAGTTAAGTATATAATTATAAATAAATATATATATATTTTATATTTATTTATATATATTAATATATAATATATATATATATATATATCAGTATTCGATACTATATATATATATATATATATATATATAACATCACATAAACATACCCTATATAGTATATAATATAACATATACCCTCTACTAATAAATATATAAACACAATAACATATATATACTATATATTATATATAATATATATATCTTATATATATATAATATTAAATAATATATAACTAAATACTATGATGTAAATATTATATTTGATTCCATGACCGGCATATGGGTCCACTGCACGCTACTGAATATATATATATATATATATATATAATATATATATATAATGTATATATATTATAATATATATAATAAACTATATCATATATTACTACTAACTATACAATATAACCAACCTAATAATAAATCATATACATATAAACTTATATATATATACTAATATGTGAATTTTGATCGGTAAACAGTACCGAGGTAGAATTTTGCGAGGTGGTTGAGTCAAGTTTTGCGAGATTGTTGAGTCGAGGCGATTGACTCTCTCTCTGCTCTCTCTCTCTTCTATAATATATTATATATAATTTATAATATATATATATATAATATATTATATATATAATATATATATATATATAGTATAATATAATATATATATATATATTCATAGATTAAGTAAGGTTAAGTAAGTTAAGTTATAGTTCAAGTTAAGTTAAGTTAGTTAAGTTAAGTTAAGGTTAAGTTTAAGTTTAAGTTAAGTTATGTTATGTATGTTATGTTATGTTATGTTATGTTGTTATGTTATGTTATGTTAAGTTAATACGTAAGTTAGTGACCTAACCTAATCTAACCTAACCTAACATAACATATCTATCCTAACACCTAATCTAATGTGGGATATATATATATATACTATATAATATATAATATATATATATATATATATAATATATATATATACTATATATATATATATTATATATATTATATATATTATATATTATTTTTGTATTTATATATAATATATATATATATATATATTATTTACGAATTGGCGTAGACTCCACAATCTCGCAAAACCTTGACTCAACCACCTCGCAAAATTCTACCTCGGTAGTTACCGATTAAAATCTACAAATATGCCATATATATATAATATTTATATTATTTATTTATATATTATATATATATATATCTATTATATTATATATATAATATAATATACTATATATTTATACTAAATATACTATTAACATCCGCATTCTCTACTCACTCAATCCGACGCGCATGTTTGAATCCACACTCTGTAAATCGCGCGAGATGATGCACAATTGAATCCGACTACCATCTTTAATAATCATATACTATATACTACTACCCTACTAACCCTATCTATACTATCCCTACCTACTACTATATATATTATATCTATCACTAATATATATATATCTATACTCATATACTATAATATACTACTACACTACTTACCCCTATAACTATACTATAATAATAACTAAACTATAACCCCTCACCCTAACTATATCCACCACATACCATATAAACCATCACAATATAACTACACTCATACTCATAACTAGTTCCAGCAATGTTGGCCTGCAGCACCAGGCAGCGGTGCGTGATGTGCATACATTTATTGGTGCGCCACAATCCACAATCCACGTGTAAAACGCGTCAGACGTGCACTTTATTTACACAACTAATACCGAGTGCGTGAGCAGATACGCCGTGCAGTAGTGCGGAGCATCTAAACACATAAGCGATAGCAAGGTTGCGGATTACCGAACAAAAATTACTTGTGCGGTGCGGTGCGTGGTACCCAGCTACCCCTGGTAGGTGCTGTGCGCAAATTCTCGGTGCTGCGCAACACTAATATATAATATATATATTATATACTTATATATATACATATATATATATATAATATCAATATATATAATATATATATAACTATATATACAAAAATAATATAGTAATATATATACTATATATATATAATATATATATATATATATATATATATATATTAGTATATATATATATAATATAAATATAATTAATATATATTATATATAGTATATATATATCATATATTAAATAATATATATATATATATATAAATATAACTATATAACATATATATATATAACACAAAGTATCAAATATATATATATCATATAAATATATATATATATTATATTTAATATATACATACTATATATATATATATATAAATACCTATATAATATATATTAACTATTAGACAGATGTATCGGGATATAATAATAATAATAATAATAATAATAAATATAATAATACAACAATAATACTATTAACTCACATAATAAATAATCAATCAACCAAGAATACTATCATAATACATATATAATATAAATAAAATATTATATCATTATTTTATTATTATATATTATTATTAAATTATTATTATTAATTATATTATATATATTATTAATTTATTATTATTATTATTATTATTATTATTATTATTTTTATTAATTATTATTTTGATTATTATTATTTTTATTATATTAATACTATTCTAAATAATAATAATATAATCAATAATATAATAATAATAATAATATAATAATAATCAATAATAATAATATATAATAATATAATACATAATAATAATAATAATAATAATAATGTGTATCTGGGAAAGTGTTTACTGAAATTTTTTGAATCCACTGGATCTATAATTGGAAAAATTCGCACTGGTTTCGTGGATCTATAACTGGAAAAATTACGATGGTTTCCACACATAGGTTTTTATTATTTTTTTCCACAGAACCCAGTACGATTTTAAAAACTGGAGAAATTCTAGCTGGTTTTCACTCCATGCGTATAACAGCAAAGTATAACCGCTGGAAATATTCCAGCTGTAAATTTCCAGCGGATCCACGGTGCGAAATTCATAATGATTCCGCGCTGGCCAGTCACGTTCCCACGCCAGCAATTTCTAGGAACACCTTTTGCTGGTAGGACCCTAGGCTCTATTTTTACCTCAAAAATTTGTTTTTTTTGTGTGTGTGTGTGGTCTTCTAACCCTTTCAAAATTCAAATCAAATAATTTGGCCAGTGGTGGTAGGCCATATCTCATTTTTCCTCAAAAATTCAATTTCAAAGTTAGGCCTTTTGGCCTAGATCACTTTCAACTTCAAATATTGTTTTGTTTTTTTTTGGTCTAATAGACCTTTTTCAAAATTCAAATCAAATAATTTGGCTTGGTGATAGGCTATTTTCATTATTTCATCTTTCTTCAAAGGTTTTCATTTTGTCTTGGGTCATTCTAGCAATTTCAGCGAAAATAGTCCTGACCAGAGATACAAACCCTCAGATAGAGTTACTAAAATCTAACTATGTTCCAAGCCATTTTCATCCCTGCAAAGCACAAGTAAATATTTATCTTTGGTCAAATAGAGGTAGGCCCTAAATAGATAAATAAAACGAAATAAAAGATGCAGATATTATGCAAAGAGCATTACATAGAGGACGTACCCCACGTCTTGAAAAAAACGATATTAAACAAAATCACGAATACATAATAACACATCAAAAATAATATAAATGATAATGAGAGGATTGACCTCCCTCTCCTCCTGCAGTTTCCAATAATAAGGAGTTGTGGTAGTCAGATTCAGTACTCAATCGCTCGAATTAAGATCAAAAATTAAGTGAATTAATTTAACAGGGGATAAAAATTCAACACCCTCCAAAATTCTTGACTCTCATCTTCAGTGAATCCTGTTCTTAGACGCTATACGATCTGCTACGTTTCTTGAGGAATCCGACACTGACTTCTTAGCTTATCCAAACACTTTTATTTCAAAATTTAAGAATTCCTTAGATTTACAGAAAAATTTAAGTGAATTCATTAAACTTCACTGCTTAAAACATAAATTAAAGAAAGGGATATGCATTCTCTCTGATTCAGAATCTTTCTCATTAGGGGATCAATAATTACTATAGGCTCTTGAACTTTTCAGAAAACACAGTTCTCTTCCAGACGAATAATTCATCAATCTCGCAACATCGATAACTCATTAAACAAAATAAATATCTTTGAAAACTTCAGTATTCCCATCCCAAACAACCATCATAATGCGACTAGGTACTATAATGATATAACAGAACATTAATATACCTACACACACTCTGAGATCTATAACCTCAAATATCTTGAGGAGGCTACTGGATTAGGATTAGTAGTACTTAGCCACATATGCTATACTTTTAATTCAAAAATCTACAATACTCTGCGTACGTAAACAGAAATTACTCCCCTCCCGCCCCAACACAGTTTTTCTTTGTCTCTTTTGAATACCACTTACCTGATTTAAATCAACACATTATCACAACATAGCTCACTACCATCAACCGTAAACAAAAATCTTCACCACCCCACCCACCCCCCCCCCACCCCGTTTAAAACGGTCAAATCATACATAAGGTTATTTGTTATTGATCGTTATTTCATAATTTATTCAAAATTTAAAAAAATGTAAATTTTTTACAATCACCTAATTTAAATTTAAAAAAAAATGAAATAAAGAACGAAATGAGTCCTTAAAATCTCATAATAGGCCTGTTCAATTCATGCTTTGCGAACTTTAAAATTCTACTAATGAAGTTCGTGGAAATGAACGCTTCTACATAACGACTCCTCACACAGTTCTTCACATTCCAAATCAAAGGTTCTACTAAATCCACAACTCATCAGTAAGTTCATCGTTCTCCAAGGTCAATGTGATGAACCAATTGCAATGTTTATCAAAACCTATGATTTAAGAATTAAAAGATGTACATGCAATATTGAGTCATACGTAAACTATGTTCAAGTACCTAAACAAATACTGCAGATCAGTGATTCCCTGGACACTTGGGAGACAACAACTTTTCTTTTGAGTTGCCCCAGTTTGCAATAAAAAAAGTCATACTTCAACCAGCTCTATTGTAGCAAAGGAAAAGTTTCCACCCTCACACAAATGTACTGTCTATCAGCTTTAGCAAAGCACCAACACATTTAATATTTGTCCCCCTTCATCTACCTAATAACAATGATTGGTAGAGGTAAAGTTTCGGACTTAAGCCTTCGATGCTAAGTCGACTGGTAAGGCTCACACGAGGTCCTACTTTTCACTAACAACAGTTGCTAGACAAACTCCAATAAGTTGTAGAGAATCATCAAAGTCACTCAATACGATATAAACAACATATTTAGGTATTACTACCCCGCAGTTTTTGAAAAGACTGTTTCTTGATGTATAATATGGACCAGTTGTTTCACCTTCTCTTTTGGGTTGCTGAGGATCTTCATTAAGTTAGAGATTAAGTTCGTAGAATCAGGCTTCTAATTAAAATTTGAGAAAATAATCTTCAAATTACTGATTCTGGCTATAAAGAGTCTAATAACTCATTTTTCGATTTGGAAGCCCTAATTGGCATTGATTTAATAGAGTATTTCTCCCCTCAACTAGAATTGAATTAAAATGTATGAGGTGGGATTGCTTTCAAGTTAAGAGATGGTGCTCTATTATTCCATTTGGAAATATTACTAATGTTATATACAATAAGAGCAACTCGAGAGCTTTCAAATCCACCATAATTCTTAAAAATCATAATCATATTCAAAATCAACAATCCACATTCTCGTTTCAAAATCAAAATCAATTGCAGGTTAACCATAATTTGGTTAATGCAGTCTTAAACCCTGTATATTCTTCTTATTTTAATCCTTTAAGCCATATTCTAAGTAATTCAGAGGTAGGCAAAGATTAGAAAACATGTTCAAATTAGTCCTTAGGTATTGGAAAGATAACAGACAATAATCTGAAAGATGATTTGAACAACAGAAAATGAAAGAGCAATGATGGTTTAGATTTCACAGATGGAATTATCTCATATAGATTTTCATGGATTGAAGATAAACTTTCCTTGTGCCTCACACCTAATAACATTGCTCTTGCAGTGCTTAATAGGTTCATGAAAATTTTAGAAAATAAAGATTTAGTTTTAAAGCTTATGATGATGTCTTTCAGCAACAATTAGCAGATGGTATTATTGAAGAGTTACAAGTATCTCCCTCGAGTATAAAAAATTATATTTGGGGTTTCCTCACAGACCTGTTATCAAAACTGATGAACAAGTATCAACAAAGGTCCGGCCCGTGTTTAACTGTCTCTTAAAACTAATTCTTTACCATCTCTAAATGAGGCCGCTATAACTGGACCAGATCTTATGTCCTCCTTGGTTAAGGCATTTTTCCGGTTCGATCAAAATCAGTTTATTATGTTACCGGATATAAAACAGAGAATTCTTCAGATTAAAGTTAAATCTATGAAAGACCGCAAATCGTTTTGCTTTTTTTGGAAAAGTAATGGTCAGTTTAAGGCTTATCGATAACTCAACCATTGTTTATGGTTTCACATCCTCACCTTATCATCCTCATATATCATTAAGCCATCATGCTCAGTCTTATAAGGATGAAGCATGTACTCAGATTCTATTGAAATAATTTTTTTGTTGATAATTTTAATTATTAGTGCAATTGGTCTTACAACATTTAAAAGAATTATCATGATGCAACAAAGAATGGAAAACGATGGTGGTTTCCATCTTAGAAGTTGGACTCTAATAATGTCAAGTTAAGAACTGTTATGGAAGGGAGGTAGAATAAGTTCAACATCAGGAACTCAGAGGATAAGGTTCTTGATATTCTTTTACTCCTCTTACAGATAAAGTTAAAACTAGCAAAGTTTTCAGTAAATGCTGATGCAATTACCAAAAGATTGTTGTTATTCTGCTGTGTCCAAGGTTTTTGATCCTTTAAATATCTTTTTACCCGTAACTTAAGAGGTCGTTATTATTAGGAATTATGACAATTAGGTCTTCATTGGGATGAAAAGGTCCCTGCCGATGTTTTTAGTTTCCTGGTCTTCTCTCTGTTCAGATTTAAATAAATTACATAATATTGAATTGAAAGGTGTGCTTTCTCACCTTCTCCCTCAAACTCTTTATTCGTGTTTTGTGATGCTTCTTCATCTTGTTATGGTTTTGTTATTTATAGTATAGGTCAAGGTTCTAATTTAATATTCTCAAAGGCCAAGGTGGCCCCTCTCAAATCTAGGGCTTTGCCCTCTTTAGAGTTGTTATCTGTGTTCTTATTTTTCAAGTGTATCAAATCAATATTATCAGAATTTCAAAATGTACAGTTCAAAAACATAAAGGTCTTTGTAGATGCTCAAATTGTCCTTTCATGGCTCCTGTCTGGAAAGGCAAAAAATAAAAATATTTTTGTTAACAATAGGCTCAAAGAAATTTATCAAATCAAAAATCAAGTTGAGCAAGAGTACAAAGTATCCATTTCTTATGCTTACATTCAATAACTCGTCTTGAAAACCCAGAGATCATTGATTTACCAGAGGTGTACAACTTCTATTTTTTCTTTCAAAAATTGCATTATGGCTAAAGGTCTATCTTGATTCCCTAGATCAATCTCAATGGCCTATTAGTAAACTTAAAATGTTTGTCTGAAGGCAATAAGGAAAAGACTTTGTGCAATGTCCACATCTGTGGTAGCCTACTACAGTCTTTATTACACATTATAAAAAGATTACTCAAGTGTGCATAGGCTTTATAAAGTATTTCAAAATATTCAATTCTTTAGCAGGAATAAAAGGTTGGAGATTGTGATCAGAAAGCCCAACTCTATTGGTTGAAAGATAATGCAACAGCATTGTTTTTCTAAGGAGATATTATTTGTCCAAAATCCAAAAAGGATGAAAATTCCCCTGCTGGTTAATCAACTAATTATTCATGAGATGATAAAGCCTCATCGATCCAAAGGGGAATTGCCAAAAGACACTTTTTATATAATGATGAGTGATAAATCCAATTCTCTTTGGCAAGGATCAATCATCTCACTCAATTATAATAAGAGCAACTTTCATTCGAAGATGTCAAACACTTGGGTGTTCAAACCACTATCATATTCATCAGAAGCTCATGGATTCTTGGATACCAAGGCCAAGGCAGGCTGTTGTAAAAAATGTTTTGTCAACGTAATAGTAAATGAAGAAAATTTACAGTACTAACCTTTAAATATCCAAAAATTGACTAATCTTTCCTCATCATAGAGTTACATTTTTGTGGGTGCCTTTTGAGCATCTGGCGTGACTTTACAGGGCATCTGTTGTAGAGATTAAATGATAAGGAAAGTTTCAAAAAATGTATCTTGTTTATTTCAACCTGCCTTAATATCAGAGCTATTCATGTTGATGTCCTTCCAGATATGTTCACTGAATCCTTTTTACTTTCATTCCAACGTTTCACAAATATATATGGCATACCGTCCAATTTGTACTCAGATAATACCAGGAATTTCAAACAAGGTGGAAATATACTGTTAGAATCTTTGTCTTCAAATATGTTCTCCGAACATATGCATATCAATAACATCAAACATTACAAGATTCAAATCTATTCCAGTTGGGTGGATCAGTTTGGGAGAGAATGATACGAACAGTTAAGGAATGTCTCTCAATAAAACTATAGGTAAAGCAACCTAACTTATCTTCAACTGTTAACAAGTATTTCAAATATCAACATGTTATCAATTCAAGAACTTTAACTATAGGTCATCAGATAATGATTTTGGAAGTTATTGCTCATTCCTTTTTGAAGCGTTAACTGCAATCTCAAACTCTTTCAATGATGGGGGTTTTCCACCCATATGGAAAAACTTCCTCCTCACAACAAGACTTAGCATAACTCTAAACTGCTCAAGAAGAGTTTGGAGACTTTCAGGATTATGGTATGAGTTACCTATTAAATTTGCAGCAGATAAGTAGAGAATCTCTATCAGTCAGAGTGGAACAACAGAATTAAGGTTGGAGAAATAGTTCTGATACACACACCTAATAAACCTAGACCCTTCTGGCTTTTTGGGCAGAGTTCTGGAAGTCCTTGTTGGTGATGACAATAAGATCAGGAGTGTGTTATTAAAAAAGGGGAGACTGGATCAAACCTGTCACTATTCTAGTATGTCATCTCTAACCCGTTGGTGTTATCTATTACCCACTCTTCTCCCAGTGGAGAACTGACTGCTGAGGCCAAAGCAGTGATCTCTCCCAATTCAGATGGTCAAAACAATGAAAATACAGAACAAATTAATCAAAATCAAAATTAAAATTAAGTCTTATTCAAAGTAATAGTGATACTGCTATTGTAGATGTACAACCCAATTCAACTTCAGGTATAAATTCAACTCAACTTGACTCTCAACAGAATCAAATTGCCCGCTCAATTCATCAAAGAAAAGACCTCTAGACAGGCTGCTGTCAAGTGTCAAGAATTCCTTCGCAGGAATTTATCTGATTTGTAAAAACTTTAATTCTTTTAATTGCAATGGTTTTCATTGCAACTCTTCAGTGGGAGGATATAAAAACTATTATATACTTCCACATATATCTTTTCTATTTTGTTTATTTTAGTATTTTATTTTAGGATATAAAAACTATTAGCTATATATAAACTATTAGCTATATTCAGTATATTAGTTTTAGTGGAATTTATATTTTTGTCCCCTTCAATATAATTAACCAGAAATTTCACTAAAAAATAACAACTGCGGAATCACTTCTAATTCAAAAGCGGTACTATTTAGTCGTGTTTGTGTAATCAAATTTAATTATCAAAATGTAAAAGGGTAAGAGGTAAATTTCTTCATTTCTTTTCAAATATTTTCACTATCAACCTATCTCTATTCTCTTTACCTTCTCACCAATCAAATTTACCCTAACTAAGATTTTAAGTGATAGATTACTAAAACCAAAAGGCAGAGTTATCTATGGACTATCAAGATCTTATTCAAAGAGCAAAAAATTCTTTGAAACAACAAATTCAGGTAAGGCTAATGTAGATTCACAATTGTACTTATATATCACTTTTTAATTCCTTATACTAGATTTACCCTCCTTTCAAATCGCCGATATTTGCTCTCAACAAAGCAACACAACACTTCAATAAAATAATTCTAAATGCGTCTAAAAAAATTTATCCCACATATCCACCGCAAACAATTGAACTCCAACTTTTCACCTGAAATTTACACCCTCATTAAACAAAAAAACTCACTCAGACAAAATAAACAATCGAATCGAGACCAATTTAACCAAATTACAGGCCTAAACAATAGAACAAACAATCTAATCAACTTAATTCAGATTAGAAAAGAATTGGCAACAGTATACATCAGAACACCAAACCACAAGATCAACACTACAAAAAAATTCCGAACAATGAAAAAAAATCCACACTTCACACACTCAACCACCACCAACCCACAACAAAACACCAAAATTCCAAGCCCAAAAAAATAAATGCAAAATTCTTATGTTACACTCTTCAAAAATAGGCACAAACCCCCAAACCCCCACTAACAGACAAATAAACTGCTTGAAAGGTTGAAAACTAACCCCTAGAAGCATTCAACATTATTAAA
Organism: Trachelipus rathkii; assembly: GCA_015478945.1. Taxonomy (NCBI): domain Eukaryota; kingdom Metazoa; phylum Arthropoda; class Malacostraca; order Isopoda; family Trachelipodidae; genus Trachelipus; species Trachelipus rathkii. The sequence continues at coordinate 43,520 of JABUQX010056842.1, forward strand.
AACTTTAAAAACTCACATGCAGTATGACCAGACCATATTCCCAATATTCACCTCAAACACCTAGGTACCAATGTGCTACCACAGTCGATACACAAATACTCAACGTTGCCTGACAAACCAACGCCTCTACCACCTTTTTAGGAAGCATGTACACATAGTACAAATATTAAAGCCAAACAAACAACCTAATTATGTCTTTACTTTCCACACTATCCAAAGTATTTAAAAATTAATCATCCTTAGAATTTTCCCCCTTATCCCTCTATCATTCTCACAACATCCTCCTTTGAATTTCCCCCCTTATCATACTCACAACATGGTTTTCGGCAAAACACTCAACGACTACGCTCCTAACTGATTTAACCCAACACATTCTCACGGGTTTCAACCAAACTACCCCTCCCCTCGACGTATTCTCCTTATAGTGATAGACATCAATAAGGCATTCGATACAGTCTCCAGTCACATTTTAATACCTTTAAAGTCTAAAAAGATAATAGCAAATTTCCTATCCGGTCGGACAACTAGAATTATCCAAGGATACCACTCCCGTTCATGCAAATTATTTGATGGAGGTCCCCACCCCCACCCCAGGGTGCCATTCTTCGACCAACACTTTTAACCTTTTTATGCCTGACCTCCCTCATCTCACTTCCCCATCTATAAAAATTAAAAGTTATTCTGATGATCTAACAATCACGGCTCAAAGTCTTTCTATAAATATAGCATACAGATGACAACAAAAATATATAAACCAACCGAAACAATGGCTATCAACGAATAGAATGATTACATCCCCTCAAAATTCATTATTACCTTACTCACCCTGACAGAAGAGAATCTAACGCCCCCAGTAATATTCTATCAAACCCAATAGACTCCCTTTCAGCAAACAACCCACAACCCTCGGTTTGACCTTTGAAACATCGTAAGACATTAACCCTCATATCAACAATACCTTCACTTTTTTTTTTTTTTTTTTTTTTTATTTCTTATTTCTTCTTTTTTTTTTTTTCCTTTTTTTTTATACAGTTTGTCACCACCACTCACGGGCAGAGCCCTATTCAGAGTCACACACAAATTAAACACACTGAAAATACTAACTGAAATAAACTTTTACCAACATAAAGAAACTTTCTTAATAGTATACAGAAATATACATCCTCCTCTTCCTAAAATATGCATCACCTACTTGGGCTCTCACAACATCACACTCTAATATTAAGAAATTAAAAACCCTGGAAAAATAAAGCTATCAGGATAATAACAAGCCACTCGACCTTCCTTCCACTCTCCCCATGCATCCCCAACCTAACTGGAAGCAAAAATTCTCCCTTTATAAGCCCATCTTGACATGATAGGCTTTCAGTTTAACAGTAAATCACTCTCAATAGGTCCACCCCTTTCATCAAACATTACAACAATCCCCCGAGCCTAGGAGGAAAAAAATTTCACCAACATTATACTATTCTAACATAAACGACATGCTTTTCCCCTACTGCCAGAACTCCCCATTGCTAAACACATTCACATACAATTTACTCTAAGAATGATCTCCGCATATCCATATAACACCTTACTTCAAACACGGCCACCAGAAATATTACCTACGAAACAAACTTTGGACAGTCAATAGAGAACAGTGTTGGAACGCCTGCTGCCTTTCCTGCCCGAAACCTCTCCCATACCCCCCTCCCTTGCTTCAATTTTCAGGCAGAATTAATGAGTATAATGATTGCCCTATATCGAATTCTATTCCTTAACCAAGACCACTCTTATGTGATTTATTCAGATTCGCTCAGCGCCCTCCAGGCGCTTAAAGCCCCCTATTCTAAACACACAATGGTATCCGCTGTACAAGAATTTCTTCGGTTGCTCCTCTCGTAAGAAAGGAATCATACTATGTTGAACCCCCTCTCACGTAGGGGTAACTGACAATGAAATTGCTGACAGAAAGGTTAAATTGGCCGCCTCTACTTTTCGGAGCTGTTCTAGGTACCTCCCGGATGACATTCGACAGAGTCGTCTCCCATCAGTTGATTATATTCCTGCTCTCCGACAAAGCTTCCGGTTTTATTGGCAGGAATGCTGGGCGAGTGATCAGCGAGGGCCGAAACTTAGAAATATAAAGCCGAACTTGGTGAGTGATCTACTTCTCACGACGAAGAGAACCGCTTAACACTAGGTGATACTTGCAGCCTCCGTATTGACCACACCAATATCACTCACAGCCACAACATGTCACGGGATCCTGCTCCCATCTGCAAATTTTGCCTTCGCTATACCCTGCAACCTGTTCACGATATCTTCATTGATTGTCTTCAACTGGACTCCATTCGCCGTCGTCATTTTCTTAAACTTCTAATGGCTAAATAAACACTCTAAAAAGGTTATTCATATCTTATCCATCCGAATCTCTCACACTTTAATAGGTCGGACTCTATTTTCTCTTATTTAGAACTGAATATTCCTCACAACATTTAATTTTGATCTTCAAGAACTGAATATTCCTTCATAACATTTAAATTTTGTTATGTAACAAATATTTGGACTATTTAAATGTAAGGACATCTTTTTTATTTATTTACTCTCAGACACTAGGAAATATTCTTCAACCATTCAAAATTTTCTTTGATGGCATTTACACACACTATGACTCTGAGGCAGGACCCACCAATGAAGTTAATTATTGCAAACCCAGTGTGGCGTTTCTGTGGCTGTGGTGGGTCTGTACATAAACCATAAACGTAATATATATATATATTATATATATATTATATATTATATATAATATATATACACACACACTATATATATATATACTACCACTACTATACATATACATACACACTCACACATCACTCACTACCACTACACAACCTCATACTATGGTGGACAACTAACAAAATCTCAAAATACAACATGGTTAAAAATGTCATTAATACTTACTGTTATAAAAAAAATTAACCAACAATACATCTATTTACACTATCAACATATATATATATATATATATATATATTTAATATATATATATATATATATATTATTTATATATACCTTATATATATATACTACCTATATATACTATATATACATAGTAAATATATACCACACTACATCATTATTAATATCTATATATCATTATATATATATTCGGAAATAAAATTAAATGCAATTATAAAAAAAAACAATTGAAATTCAGTAATCAAAATTATTTGAATGGAGAATATGATTAAATAATTGATTAATCGGTTAAAGCAATTATTTAATCGATTATTATAGTAATTTATCGATTAATTCAACAAATAAATCGCTATACATAATTGTTTAATTATATTATAAAATATCGATTAACCAAAGTATTATTCGATTAATATATGGAAACAGAATAATTTATTAAAATATTAATCAACTAATCCGATTAATCAAAACTATTTATTAATCGATTAAAATATTAATTAATGAAATGCAAAATTTAATAATCGATTGAGCCTATAAATCGATTAAAAATATCCATTAAATATAAATTAATATACTATACAGATCAATCGAAATATATTAAATCAATGACAAACATCTACTAAAATATCGATATACTATACCGATTAATCGAAAATTTATTAATCGGGAAAGCCCATCAATCGTTTAAAATATACCTATAAGAAAAAAATACCTAATAAAAATATATATTGTTTTATCTATTGTATTTTATTATATGTTTAACAATGAGCAAGAAGCACATAATATATGAGCAATATTTACAGTTACAGTAATAAAGTTTCAGTACGAGTTTACAGTTTTAAATAACTGTATGTTGTTTTCGTTGTTTACTGGAAAAGAATTAACTTATTATATCACTATCTATATATAACTATATACACTATCCCACACCACCCTAATAACTATCATTATATATATATATATATATATTATATATATCCCCCATACTACTATACATACATCACCACTACCTCAACCACTATCTACATACATAACCACTACTATACCTCACTACATATACATACTAAGACTATAGTACTCATCACCATCTACTACTATATATATCTCACTAAATATATGTGTGTGTGTGTGTGTGTGTGTGTGTATGTAATAGTATATTTTGTGATTTTTTTTGTAATAATAATAATAATAATAATAATAATGAATAATAAAATAATACATCAATAATAATAATAATAATAATAATAATAATAATAATAATAATAATAATAATAAAATAAAACTTAAAGATAATTGATATATTTTCCATAAATTTGATTCAACAATATAACATTTAAAATAAAAAATAATTACGAAAATAAATCAATTTTTTTTTATACAAAATAGGTATGTAAAATTTCCTATACTTTCGTGAGCAGTTCACATTTTGACTCTTGTGCTCAGAGTATTCCCATTTCTTTTCATAATATAAACACGAGAAGAATGCCTAGGAGAAGACCTGTACAAATAACACCCATCACGATCATACCAACACAAAGACCTCCTCTACATTTTTCCTTGTGTTTCTCGTCTTTGCTAGAGTCGGCCATTTTATTGGCGACATCTAATGGAAGTGTGTTAGCTTTATCTGGAGGAGATCTTACAGGTAAAGGTTCGGTGGTTCCTCCTTCGGAAAGTACTATAGGTCGAGGGCGTGCCATTGGTGGCAAAAGCTGAGGAGGTATACCAGCAGGCGCTCCTACTAAGCTACGTCTATCTATTCCTGGCGGTCGAACAGGTAGTGTACCGTATATAGCTCCTACAGAAGCTGGGGGAGGAGGATGGGGCGCGAGAATTCTCATATCATATATAGAATTAGCCTTTTTAGTAGGTAAGGTGAAAGCAGCCTGAGGAGGAAGCATCATTGGTGGTGGGTGGGGACCAGGTAATGATAGGGGTCCTATTCCATGAACTGGACAAGGTTCCCCATCCCAAGTACCAATAGCAGGCACTGATTTCGCAGATTTAAGAGTGCCAGGGTAATGAGAAACAGATGGGGCATAACCTGGATAATACCCTTCATAACCGCCACCATAAATTGGTTGTGTCGGGAAAGGAGGTAGGTGCATTGGCCCTCTGGGATCTTCATTTTCGGTATCTGACTCACTACTGGAGGTAGAAGTGGTAGACGAAGTAACAGCCGAATGAGGTTGCGATGGTGGTCTTCCTGTGGAGTACGAAGGTCTTGAGGGAGGATAAGCTGCCTGAGAGTCACGCTGAGTATGCCACGATTTGTCAGTTCGATGACTTAGTCGATCGCTTGTAGAAGGAGGACCAGTTCTTATCCCATTCATTTCATAACCTGAAAATATAACAAAAAAAAATATTCAATTAAAACTTGCGTCCAAAATCTCAATATCAACTTTGCAATTTTCCATTAAAAATTTTAGAACTGTATACTGAAGCAACGTTTGGCCTTAATTTCATTTATCAGTAACATTTATATTAGAATATAACTTAAAACAAGCAGGATATATATAATATATATATATATATAATATATATATATATAATATATTATATAATATTATATATATATATATATTATATAATATATTATATATATATATACATTATCTATATATAATTATATATATATAATATTATATATATATATTTAATAATAATACTATATATATTAATTATATATATATATATATATCATAAATATATATATAATATAATATATATATATATACATTATATATAATATATATATATATATATATATATATTATATATATCTATTATTAATATACTAATATATTAATATATTAATATAATATATAGTATATAATATATATTTATATATATACTATGTATAGATATATATATATATATGTATCTACTCATATATATTATTATAAATACCATACAACTATAATACTATATATATAATATAACTATATACACTAACTACTACAATATATCAATATATTTACACTAATAACTACCTATACATTTATATATCACTATATACTATATAATAACTATACTAATATACTAATATAATATACCACTCTAACTAATACCTCAACATAACTATATATACCATAATATATATCTATATATTATAATATATATATATATATTTATACATACATAATATTATATATATATATATATATATATATATATTATATATATATATAATATTATAATATATATATATATATATATATATATATATATATATATATTATTATATACTATTATATATATTATATAAATATTATAATATATATATATTATATAATTATATATATATATATATATATAATATCTATATTATATTATATATATATAATATATATATATATATAAAATATATATATTATTATATTATATATTTATATATATATGGTATATATATATATATATAAATATATATATATATATATATATATATTATATAATCATATATAATATATTATATATATATATATATATATAAGATTGCTATATATAGTATATATTATATATACTATATATATATATTACTATTATATATATATATACATATATCTCACTATTATTCCACAATATACTATCACACACCCCACACCACATATATAACCATCTATATTATACCTATATACTATATATACTATACTCATCCTATATATATATCTCACACTACAACTATATATACCAAACTACTCATCATATAGCTACTCTAACACTAATCCTAACTCAACTATATACTACATCAATATATATATCACACCACACCCGTTAACTATAATATATAACCCATACTAACTATATACACCCACTATACTATACTACATAACATATACACTAATATACTCCATATAACATATATATATAATATAAATATATACCTATATATACTATATATATAATATACTACTACTAAAACATAATAACACTCACTATTCTTAATTACATTCAAAACCGATTTAAAACCCATTTTTTAAATAATTTTAAGAAATAACAAAGTTTAAAAAAAATTAACCTTTTTTAAAAAAAATAAAAGCCCCCTAATAGGATATAATATATATAATATATATATATATATATTATTATATATATATATAATATATATATCTATATATATATATATATTATATATATATATATATATATACTATATATATATATCCATATTCTATATATATAAATATACTATATATACTATAATATATATACCTATATATATACTCACTACCATACATTCTATACTACCCTATACCCTAATATATATATACCTATCTATATATATATATATACTATATACTATAATAACTACTCTGTATAATCTTATACTATCAGACTAACCTATACACTTACAACATAAGCAGTATATAATATTACTACCTACCTATCATATATATATATATAATATATAATTATATTACCCTACATTATATAATACCCATATATATACTAATCATACCCTAACCATACACTACTACTACCTAATAACCTACCTACTACTAATATACACATACTCTACACCTATATTACCACTATCACTACCACACTCACATTAAACAATCACTAACTACCCTACTACTATAACACACCACTACTATATCCCTACAATCTCAACATATATACCTCACATCAATACACACTACCCATCACTATACACTACTCTCACCTATATATATATCATATATACCTCAGTATACATTTACATATAGAATATATATATATATATATATATATATATATATATATATATATATATGAATAAACTACCTTGTCCATATCGTTCTTGATAAGCTGCATGGTGGTAATTCATATCTCTATGCTGCCACGCCATTGGGGTTCTCTTTTCCCCAAGAGACGCCATCTAGCGGGAGGGAGAAGAAAGAAAAATCAGATAAAGGTGAAAGTTAATATTGATAATTGCTATTTCATTACTTATATTTAAAAATATTAAAAAAAAAAATAAAAAAAATAATCATATTGATTTATTATTATTATTAAAATAGATTTCTCTTTCCTATGTTTTTCTTTAACTTTCAGATATTCTCTGTTAAAACAAGAAATGAGTAAAAATAACATTGATATTATTATTATTATTATTATTATTATTATTATTATTATTATTATTATTATTATTATTATTATTATTATTATTATTATTATTATTAGTATTACTATACTTTATACTAATAA
>JABUQX010056843.1:0-15000 GCA_015478945.1 Trachelipus rathkii
AATAAGTGTCTTATCTATAAGTGTATTATACGCGCAGATGACATCTAGTTAAGTTATATCAACCTTGGGAACATGATTTATATCAGTGAGAGTGTTGTATTCTGTAAATATTTATACCTATATTGGTCATTATCTCGGTGGAAAGATAATGTCAATTTCAGTTATATTTATCAATATATATAACACATATAATTATGATGTAGTAGGTATGTGTATTGATTTCAGATATGTGCCTGAATCATCTGAGAGCGCATAGGGAATACATTTCTGTATTGGTATATTTTCTGTGTATACTTGTAAATTGTATTTATATTACTGGCATATAGTGGTTCGCACTACGCTTCACGACTAAATCTGTGAAGAGTAAGTTCCCATTGGTAGAATTATTTATCCATATTTTCTATCTGCTTTTAACAGCGTATCAGAGTACTTAGAATAGGGGTATGTCGGGCTAATGAAAGAACAGTCTAGCCTCCTGATCCTTTTTGTGATATGCCAGCGACATCTTTTCTATAGGGCTTGCGTATTGTTCTAATCTGGCCGTGAGGTAAAATGATCATATACATATTTGTCTAGCAAGCAGAAAGGCCTCTACTTATATACCATCGATAATCAGTTGATTAGACAAAGTTAATTTAGATATATCACGCTCAATTTATATTAACAACTATACGACTCAAATATGACAAACTATTAATAATTTTATTAACCGTAAAGAAGTTTATTCTGAACTTTAGGTTTTGTCTTATATGGGCTAGATGCTTACTATGCTTCCTCTGTCAGAACCTCAGTACCTCGACATTGTTACGTACATAATTATTTTTACGCTTAACATTCATGCGCACTGCTCATCTAGATATCACATTCGAGACTACTCTATGATCGTCTTTTTAAGGCTTACGAAGCATTTAATTTTCAGCTGCAGCAATTATTTTTTTTGACATAATACAATATACATAATACCGTTCTTCATCAGCTTTTTTTTACTATATTATTCTTAATTTCCTCCTCTTATACCTGAGTAGGATTATGGCCTTGAGCTATCTTCTCTTATATGCTCTGGCAATATTTATACAGTCTGCGGACGAATTTGTCATCTCATATTCTCCCACTCGGTGCATTTTTTGTTCCGGCTGTACTCTTTTCTTTTCGTCCATCCGTCATTCACAGGAGTCCTCCTTTTTACCATTTATTATTCCTATATATTTTTTGCAGTGCACGTTGAGGTGTATAGATTTAATATGGATTAAATTTTTATTATTGTGAGCTACACTAATTTATATATTCCATTTATTGAACTGTACGTATTCTCATAGTCAATCTGTGATATCTTATCTTATTTATTACTATCTTTGCTATATTACTAATCGTCAGCGTCCTATTCCGTGTGTAAAAAGGGGAACAAGTTGATTTCTTCGTTCTGACATCTATTTAATTTATGCGTAAACGACATTACACGAGTGATACAATGGATTATGTATTGTTCTATTCAGAGTGCCTAGGAATTATATGACATATGGGATGAGAGTAGTTATTAACCTTTACTCGTGCTTCTTGAGAGGAAAATTATACTGATCTCATCTTTAGAATAGGCAAAAGAGAGTTTAGTTGAATACATTATCTACACTATTTGGATATCAATTAATTACGTTGTATTATCGAGTACACGATCTCTGGATCTTAACCTGGATGATTGAGCTATCTCGGATCGCGGTGAGCACGTGTTACTATTTTATACAGGTGAGCTTCTCCGACATGAGTCTTATCTTTTAGTTCATGTGGAGTCATGCGTTTATTCTCCCAACATGATATTTTATGTGAATATGAGGATAAATTTGGACCCTCTTTCACATAGTGAGGAGGACATATCATGAAGTTAAATCTATCCAATGTCTCAGCTGAATTCAAGCGTACTACTGTATAGTATTATCGTCTGCACATTGTGTGATCTGTCGGAGAGAGTTTAAAAACATAGTCACTTATTGCTCAGGTTTAACATGTTAACTATATATTATATATAGTAACTATAAAGGATTATTTTATATACCTTTATTAATCTACTCCGATAAGACGCATTCAGTTTGTGTAATACTTTTGGACCAGTCTCGTGTATCAATTCGAATTATACCTCATATTCGATTAAAGAAGATCGTATGAAATGACTAAAAATAGCAGGCAACTCTGAGATATTGAATAATAGATATTGACTCTCCGCGATTAGTTTAAGAGTTATTCTTCAATGAAGAGAACTTAGTCCACGTGTACACTAGCTAAGAAAACTACGAAATGCGACGCTAATATTCCATTAATATTACATATAAAGGCGAGTATTCTCGTGCTCCTCTCGTAATATATTTTTTTCAACATCTTATCGAGTGTCTACACAATCATGTACCTACACTCTATTGCCCTAGAATATGATTGTGAGGTCAAAATTTATTCTTATAGTCACTTATTTAATAAATATCATAATTTCACATAATCCATATATTACTAACTTCGTAATGAGCCTCTCTTTATCAAGTTAGTATAAATATAGTATCATTAGCCAGCAGTTGTAAAATCCGAGATGTTGTTTATTATTATCAGGAATGTATCCAAAGGAGGCTGAAGAAGGCCAGAGTTATATATAAAGTGATCTACACTCTCCATGATTATAATGACAACTGATTAATGATTCTTAAAATTTTTAATTTTGCATTTTATATATATATTTAAACTGATATAATATATATTTCAGGATATCCCAACTCCATTTTCACACAAAGTAAATCTTGCTTTTTATTTGCTAATAAGCTACTGGTACTCTCTAATATATAGTTCAAGTGGTGGTTATATAATCATTACTTGAGTATACATGAGATCCTCGTATATCCAATTACTTATTATTGATATTTACCTAGTTTATGATTATAAATTCACCTATATATATTATTTCACCCTTATCCGCAGATAATATAACTTTCAAAACTATTCTTCGGAGTCTAAGCTGTAATTGGCAGAATATAGTTTGGACATATATATCCTTAACGTAGATTCCAACTGAGGACTTAAATCTTTTGCTTAGTCGTTAAAATGCTATTCTGCAGAAACTCCTCACTTTACTTGTTATTCACTCTTCATAATTCTTGATTTATTCTCTTTTTTCATATTTGTTTCCTTTTTCTACCATTATGTATCATAGTTATCTTACGCTTTTTGAGGAACATCCTCTATAAGAGTGGTGACTGTGATCAATACGAGTTCTATGGTAGGAGTACACTCGTAGTATAATAGAATATTCCTACGCCGGACCGTATGCCGACAGTATATTCTAATAATATTTCCCATTTGGCTGATTGTTAAAGTAATCTTCATCCTTTTAGTACAAAATATTGTTCGATATGCATGCGTTTTCTTAAATAAGTTACTTCTTGATCTCTGTATCAAACTATCCTTGTAGCACGGATTGAATTTGTAATATATAAATCGGAAGAAAATATTGTCACGTACCCTATAATCTTAAATTTACTGACTCACTAGAGGCCTTTACATTAGGATAGCCCATATTGGTCCCTTGAATTCCATAGAATCTTGAACTCTGTCCAGAGGAAATGTCCAATTATAGTTTGATATTTCCAGCGTTCGTCCTTTATACTTTGCAAGTTAGCAGCGCATTCTGAGGCAACTTTGTAGTTTGATCTTGGGTTATCTTTATTTGAGCATCAACCACAAGATATTCTCGAGGACTCTATGGCGTCCCATATTGTAAGGAAATAGTATAATTTCTTAGTAAAGTTAATCCTTTGGCAAATTAAGCCTTATTCAATAATATTCCATGGAGATCCTTTTCGTAAATTACGTAATTTCCATTCCCCGATAAATCTAGCACTGCCATATTGTTCTCTATGCGCGAGCTTCGGAGATGAGTGGTTTTCCGTGTAGGTAAAAATTCTCGTTTTGGCTCTCACAAGGTTTATGTAGAGTACAGGATCTTCACGCGGATTACCAATCAATTATATATGGACTTTAGATCTCGTTGTTTTCTCACTATAGGAGGAGGACCATTATTAAGCAAACCTAGTGCAAGGATCACCAAACTATATATGGTCTCCCTCAGATTGAAGTAATACTTATACTACCCTCCTTCGCCCCATGCTCGTCCTACTGATTAGCACGTGTAAGACGGGTAGTGATAGTACCTCTATAAGAATAAATTATCGAGATCTACTGGGTCAGGTTAGTTAAAGTATTAATTCAGGAGACTTTACAATCTATGTATACTCATAGGATAACGATTTTAGTTACCCTATACAAATAAAAAAAATATAATTACTTAATAACTTAATTTAGTTAGTATAATCATAATATATACCTACCTATTATTATATGGTATTAGTAATTGTCACAAAAATGTGAATATTAGGTCACATGAGCACAATTACATGGAGAAAAGATATATATAAATACATCACATATAATATTTAAACATATTACAGTATATTATATTTTTCACATAAATGTGATATTTAGGTCCACAAGAGTAAAAGAATAGAGAAAACAGATTTAACAGATAACATTTAATTATTAGATAATACACTACATTGACTAACATAGAGTTATTAAATATGTTGAAGTATATAACATAATTACGATTTAATCCCACTCAGAAACCTATTATAAGAGGTGTTTAATTCTTAGCTCGGCCTCAATGGTTAACGTATATTAATTATTTAATCTGGATCGTAAAGAAGTAGTCCTAATGTTAAACTTGAAATACAGGCCTCAGGTGTCATGGGGAATATTATCTAAAGTCTGCTAATCGGCTTGTATTTAAGATAAAGTTCTGAGAATTTAATAGGTCTGAAGTTCTGTTTTGATATCATTCCATCCTTTTACAGGGCCTTTCTTTCAGTTACGTGAGAGATCAGCTATCAAATCCAACAATATTTGAGCCTTTAAAATACTTAATCATCATTCAAATAAATGACTGTCCGACTTCATTTACAATAAGTTTAAATTGGTTCCCTTCTTAAAAATAATTATAATACATATGCGCGATTCATTCTGATATTCTTTCGTCTTAATCTATATTCTTTTACGTAATTCCTTTTCACTTACCGATATTTTTTAAAATCTATATCTTCATTATGTCAAGCTTCAAGTTTATCTTTCATAGGATATATGACTAATCCATGCGTGCCTTTTACCTGAGGGATACCATTTCATAGGGATGGATGTAGTGCAAGATATATCTATTCAAAATATTTTTGAGTACTGGTCATCCATTGTGAATAATTAGTGCGTTTCCTTTGAATTGGATTTCCTCTTTCGCAGTATCTGCTGTTTTCCCTTGGAGGTTAATCTGGAGGTAGATTATGATTCTCTGGGAGGTAATCGGTGGTTTTCCGTCTTCTGGCAATTCGGTGCTGTGATCCAATTCTTTTTCGTTTCGAAGAATTGTTGACTGTGCTTGTTTGAACAGTGATCTTCTATCATCGATATGGATGTTTTCGGTATCGGAACGGACAATATGATATTTTGTATATGTCGTGTGCTAGCGACTATCTAATAATTATAGTTCATCTCTCAACATATGAGATAGACATATATCGCGTTCAGATCTTTTAGGATCTATAAGATAAGCTTTAGGAGGTAGAGGCTGCCTGAAAAGAATAATGAGTCGTTCACAATATAAAAGAGATTCTGTTGCGTGCAAGCTGTTGCTCGCGCTCGGGTTAAGATGGAGTGTTGTAATGTCCATGCATTGAGCTAGTATTATCTGGCGTGTATGGGGGTTTGATGAATGAGCGTTAAACATTGTGATTGTGATTTTGCGCCACTGTGTCTGGCGAGGTAATGTCCTATCCATTTGGGTTTGTGAATGCATTATCGAGGAACTGAAATTCTGTACAGAATGCTGTAAATTATTATTACTTCATACATTTCTCATACTGCAATTATATGAAGTAGCAGCAACCTTCTTCATTATGGGACAACCCCACTTAGTTATCAGGGGAGCTATTACGGAGAAGAGTAATGGCAGGAAAATACTCCTCCCTCTCTGTGAGTAACTCTTATTTATTTTTTCAAATTTTTAATCGTTGAGGAGAGTTTTTTTAATGTTTATTGTAATCTATAACGACTATGCTCTTACCTTCTGAGTTGCTTCTTAAAGAACATTCCTTTATAAGATTTAAAACAAGACTTCACATACACACGGATGATTACTCATCCCCACTATTTATTTAGTTTTGTAATCGTTTCTCAGATGGGTTTTCCTAACTTATTTATAGAACTTTGGTTTTATTAATAACCAGAGTGATCCATACTTTGTGGCAGACTAGGAGACTTCATTCTTCAGCCTGATCATGTATAGGGTTCCACAGTTTCTATCTCATAGGGCATAATGTTGGTACGGAGGCTCAGACTCTGTGCGTGTTTTGTGATGAAAGTTCACACACATCAAATAGACCGTGGGGGATCTCGAAAATAACCTCTTTTCCATATCCCTCTTTTTAAGAACTTTCTTCCTTTGAGAGAGGAAACATTTGAGTTGGCCAATACATAACCTTAAGACGCATGTTCTCTTTCTTCTGTCCAATACGATCTCTGAGTAATTAACTGCGTGCTTTAAAGAACACTCGCATAATGCCTGCTTTGACTGAGAAAATATTTCTGCTGTTAATGGTTAAAATACCTATCAGGAGATAGGTGAGTATCGGTGAAGAATTAAACTGTGTGACACCGTCTTCTGCTATTGTTCTCAAATTTCATATTTTGTGTGCCCAATTAATATCATCTAATAACCACATATATTTTGTAGGCCTCTCGCTCATATTTTGTCCAGCCGATCTAATATCGTAATATGCTTCATGAAATCTGAAGTTTCATCATCCTTTATTTTTTATTTATTATTTTTCCTTGATAAACGTATTTCTTCCTTTATACTATTGTATTATTATTTATACGGGTTTGTTCAGGAGATATTCGGTTCCTATTTTTACGCCTTTTAAATATTTATAATTAATAGATATAGGTTATAAACCCACACTCAGACACTACAACGACTGCTAGAGCGAATATATCTTATTTCACCAATTGCCAAGTACGACTCTACACGTGTACACGTCTATGAGATTATAATGAGTTTATGACACCTCACTAAGAGAGAGAGGCAGAGAACTGAGGAGAGCCTATTGTTAAGTACATCATACTTTCCGAGAATTACTTGTAAGAGATTGTCTGTGGTTTAGCAGTGTTTGTAAGTATAATACATATTAATAAGATTTTATCGTACACACTGTTCCTTCCTATTCTATTAAATAAAAACACATGTTATATAACAGAACCTTACTGTGTGTTTTTATTCTTCTACATTACATAGAGTCTGAAATAAGAGAAAAGTAATTAATAACAAACATATAAATATACCTTGCGAAACTAGATATTTAAATTAGAAGATATGTAAATAAAAACAGAGAGGATGAAGTAAATTATGTATATATTACAACGATAAGTTGTGCTTAACATAAATTATGAGTTAAAACAGTAAAGCAGAAAGTTAAAGCAGTAAAGCAAGAAGTTAAAAGCGTAAAAGCTATAGCCTACTACATTAAATGCGTATTACTGAATCCACATAGGTGTTAGTAACACCTCTATGTTTAACTGCTTTACTGCTTTAAGGTATGTAGATATGCGAGTTAAGACAGTAAAGCAGAAAGTTAAAGCAGTTAAAAGCAGAAAGTTAAAGCAGTAAGCAGGAAAGTTAAAGCAGTAAACATGAGTTAAAGCAGTAAAGGCAAAGAAGATATTTAAGCAGTAGCAGTCAAACAAGGCATACTAAATCCCTAGTGTTGTTTTTAGGTCAATAAACACCTCTAGGTTGGTTTTTGGTTACTCTGTCCTTTACGTGCTTTTAAGCGTATGTGTAGCTATTATTGTATATAGAAATATTTGATTATGAGAGCTCTCGCTCATAGTTATTAAAGAATGAGAGTGAGAATACGGCACGGCTTGAAAAAAGAGGAAAGTTCTCTCTTGATTGGAGAGTTATGAGATATGCAGTATAACTGTTTCTTTTGTCGTTGATATTGTCAATGGCTGGGAATTTTTGCGTCTGCGGACGCACGCGGCGGCGGTTTACGCGGAAATATTGCGCGCGGGCGCACGCGCGGCGGATAACGCGTAATTTTGGCCGTGCGTGCCGCGTTCACGCAGGCGGCTGGTATTTCGCGGAATGCTCGACCTGCGACGCGGTACTTTCTGACGACTCGATATATCCGTTTGCGTATCACTATTTCACACTGTGTAATCTCTCTTAAGAATATATACTTTTGGTATCTCCTTACTGCTATATTAGATTATTATAATATATTCGATAGCTAGAGCTCGTTAGTAGGAAGCATTCTATGCAGGGATAGGTTTAATACTACACCAGTTCAGATCCTCATACTTATTACCTAGGGGTAACACCCATTATTTAGTGGCATTCTGGGGCTCAGGGGAGGCTAGAAAAATGGCTTGAAAAAAGTGACACTCAGTTGGCACTATGTGGCAAGCTCCACTTTGGCGACTATGTGCCACTTCACTTGGCAATCATTGGCCACTCAGCTTGGTACTCATTGACACTCAATTCCCGGTCACTCATTGGTAGCTTGGCACTACTCACCCTGGCACTCACCTAATGGCGACCATACTAATACTGCGGGGTATAGCCATCACTATTTTTATAGAATCCCTAGGCTACTTCTTACGGTTTATTTTGGGAAGCCATCAAAGCATCAAGTTAGCGTGGGTCAAAATTGACCTATGGTATTGGCAGGGACAAGGCTGAAATATCATGTTCAAACAAGGTTAAAACATCAAAAAAAGGGCTAAGTCCCTAAAGGAAGGACAAAAAATTACCGTGGGTCATAACATTGACCCATGGAAGACCAAATGGTTGGGCGTATGTGTTTGTACGTGTGACTAAGTGTAA
Source organism: Trachelipus rathkii (assembly GCA_015478945.1). Classification (NCBI taxonomy): domain Eukaryota; kingdom Metazoa; phylum Arthropoda; class Malacostraca; order Isopoda; family Trachelipodidae; genus Trachelipus; species Trachelipus rathkii. The sequence continues at coordinate 8,960 of JABUQX010056843.1, forward strand.
ATGTAATGTTGGTTATTTAATTGTGTAAATGATATGTGTCATAAGTTGAGTGTGTGGTTATAATGTGTTTCAGGATAAGTGAATGCTTGTGAGTGAGGTAAGTGTGTGTGTGTGTGTGTGCTCGTGTGGTGTGTGTGTGTGTGATGTGTGTGTTTGTGGTGTTGTGGTGTGTGTTGTTGTGTGGGTGTTCAAGTTAGGAATAGATCATACACGCGTTCAAGTTAGGAACGAAATATTTGACGGCGGTGGATGGGGCACGAGTGGCCAGAAAATTGCGTGGGCCCCAAAAATGACGCCATGGAAGACCAAGGTGGCCGAATAAGTTACCCGTGGCAAAAAATGACGCCATGGAGACCAAAAGGATGGTCGAAAATTACCGTGGGCCCAAAATTGACCACGGTTCTAAGACCCAAAATTACCGTGGGCTAAAATGACAATGGAATTGTACTCAAATGGGTTGGGGTCAAGAAATTTGATCTGGTCCAAATCACAAGGTAACGGTTAACATCAAAAGGGCTTCAGGATTTGTCGCTCCTAAAGGTGTAAGCCATTCAAATTACCGGTGCGGCAAATGGCCCACGTCGACAAAAATTAGGGGGCGTAAATATGGGGGGTAATACGTACAACGGTTGCTTAGGCAACCTTTGGGGCAACCCTTCTTCGAAGGGTGCCAAAAATTTCAGGGTTGCGTAAAATTGGGTTACCAAAAAATTGAAGGTTCTCAATTAAATTAGGGTTTTTTATCAAAAAAATTAGTTGAGATTTCTCAAAAAATTATGGGTTCTCAAAAAGATTAGGGCTTTCTCCAAAAAATTAGTTGTTCTCAAAAAATACCCGTGGGCCAAAATGACTCCACTGCCGTACACAGACGGAAGGGCTTGGTCGAAAAAAAGGTAAAATTTCCAAAAAGGTAAGGCCCAAAAAGGTCAAGGTCAGTAAAAAATTTTGGGCCCTGCCAAAAAAGGTCAGCCCCTAAAAAGGTAAAAGGTCAAAAAACGGTCAAGGTAAAAAAAGGTCAAGGGCCAAAAAAGGTCAAGGTCAAGTAAAAATCAGGTAGGTGGTCAAGGTCAAATACGTCCAAATGGCCCTCCTACTACTCACAGAGCAGCAAAGATATTTTATTGTGATATTTAATAATTTTCACCAATTTTTTACATTTTCAGTTTTAGTTAATTTTTATAGTGGCAAAGTTGAATGTTTGTAAAAATAGTTTTACACATGAAACTTTACTAATGGTAATAATATAATAATGTTAATTGTAATAATAACGATGTTAAACTCCAAGATCAATAAATACAATAAAGAATAATAATAATAATAATAATAATAATATAATAATAATAATAATAGATAATAATATAATAGAATAATAATAATAATATAATAATAATAATATAATAATAATAATAATAATAATAATAATAAATATATAATAATATACATAATAATAATAATAATAATAATATAATAATAATAATAATTTTAATAATATTTAAGTTATATTTTAATACTATTTTTAATAATAATATATAATAAATAAATAATAATAATAAATAATCATAATAATAATATAATAATAATAATAATATCAATAATATAATAATAATATAATAATATTTAATAACTGATAATAAGAATAATAATAATAATAATAATAAATAATAATAATAAATAAAAATAATAATAATAATAATAATAATAATAATTAATAATAATATATAATATAATAATAATATTGAAAATAAAAATAATAATAATATAATAAAAATAGAAATACAAAAATACAAAAATAAATAAATATTAAAATTATAAATAATAATAATAATAACAGTATTAAATAAGTGATTCAATAATAATAATAATAATAATAATTAATAGTAATAATATTAATAATTTAGAATAATAATAATAATAATAATAAATAAAAATAAAATAAAATATTAAAAAATAAAATAAAAAGGTGGAGTAAAATAAAAATAAAAAATAATAATAAAAAACATAAAAATAAAAATAAAATAAAAATAAAAATAAAAATTAAAAATATAATAAAAATAATAATATAATAAAATAATCATAATCAATAATAACATAATAATAATAAGTAATAATAATAATAATAAATAATAATAATAATATAACTAATAAATAATAATAATAATTTAATTGTAATTGTAATTGTAATTGTTATTGTAATTATTAAAATTGTAATTGTAAATTGTGAACTGTGTTAATTTAATTAAAATAATAATATAATAAATTATTATAATAATAATCAATAATATAATAATAATAATAATAATAATAATAATATAATAATAATAATAATAATAATAATAATAATAAGTAATCATAAATAATAATAATAGTAGTAGTATTAGTAGTTGATTAATATAGGCCTACTACGCTAGTACTCCTTCAAAAAAACTATCCCAATTTACTGATTAAACATTTGTTATTGAAATATTTGAAAAATAATAAACACTCATCCCGCACTACACCTGTCTGAGACTTCGAAACATTTTTAATATATATATAATATATATACATAATATATATATATATATAGCTCTTATACCTATATATCTTCTTCTATATATCTATTATATATCACTTTTATATATATATCACTATATATTAATATTACCTATACTGAGCTATATATATATATTATATAATATATATATTATATATCTATATATATATATATATATAGTATATCATATATTTTTATACACTATATTTATATATCATATATTATATATATCATATATTATGTTCCCATATATATATTATAGGGCTTATATATATATATACATATATAAACTTATTTAATATATTATATATCTTATATATAATATATATATAAATACTATGATATATATTATATTCTTCCGTTTACTTTAGTTATAGAAAATTTATGAACCGAATTTTTGACGTTTCACCAGAATAAAGAAACTTTATTATCTTACTAATTAAAAAGTTTGGCAGTTAAAAGTTGTCAAGCAAAGATTTAAATCGGGGACCACTCGAGAGGAAGGGAATGTATTTAAGCCATGAAAATCAAAATGATTGACGGTGATTTAAATTTAATATTAGTTATTTAAAAAAATAATTTGAAATTAAAAAATATTTCCCTTATCAAATTATTTGATATAATACTGGAGTAACTATAATCTGAACCAGAATACTCGGTAAATTAAAAATAACAGTAAAATATATAAATCATAATTAATGGAATAATAATAATCAATAATAATACAGTAATAATAATAATAATAATAATAATTAACTAATAATAATAATAATAATAATAATAATAATTTAAAAATAACTAGTATACAAAAAATATCTATCGAAGATAGAAAAACAACGAAATTAACATTAAATATAACATTCAAAATATATATATATAATATATATATAATATATATATATAGGTATATATATATATATATATATATTTTATTTATAGATATATATATATATATAATATATATAATATTTATATATATCATATAATTATATATATATTATATATTTTATATATACTATGTATATATATATATATATTATATATATATATATATATATATCATTTTTATATATATTATAATATAATATATATATATTTAATTATATATATATTATATGATATTATATATTTGCTACATATATATATATATATATTATATATAGGTTATATAATATATATATATTTAGTATATATATATATATAAGCTTAAACTAAGCACAGACCATAAAATACACACTTCGAAATACACCCTTCGGAACAAGTTGAGAGAACTGTAAAAAGATTATGTTTATAAAATTGTTGATCTAATATGTGGGTTGGAAGAGGTGAAAGACATTCTTGTGTTATGAACCGACTTTTCATTGAGGAGGAATTTCTAAACGGATGAAGAATGGCGCGAGGGGAAGCCCGAAGGAGGATCTGCCAAGGTTGTGGCTTCTTCTTCTTCTTTTTCTTCTTCTTTTTTTTCTTCTTCTTCTTCAGAAAACAAAGGATAACTGTTTAGGAATCACCAAAATCAATTTACTCAAGTTATATTTCACCTCATTTCATTCTTCCTTCTGCTTTTTACCTTGTTCCTTCTCCTTTATAATATTTTTTTTTTCCTTTTTTCCACTTTCATACTATTCCTTTGTTCTACTTGGGGTTAAATTTGCTTCAGAATAGTAGTAGTAGTAGAGGTAGTAGTAGTAGTTTTTGATGTCGTTGTTGTTGCAGCCGCTGTTTTTGTTGTCCCTATTACTCTTATTGCTTATCACTTTCCTCGCTTTATTCAACTAATTCTATTTTAAAGCAATTCACTGTCAACTCTTGCGCTCCTTCTATTGGAGTTTTAGCTAACACGTGACAATGCAGGGTTCCACGAGTAGTGTTCGGCGATTTTTCTATATTGTACAAATTTTGTTTTAAGTCGTATGATGTGTAAAATATATTATATATATATATATATATATATATATATATATATATACTATAATATATATATATATATGTATATATATATATTATATATATATATATTATATATAATATATATATAACTATATATATTAATATATATATATATATATAATAATATAGATAATTTTATAAGAAATAAATGACAAATCTAATCTTTCAATTCTTTTAAAGCTTCATCTCTTAATTCTTTTTTACTTTGTTGCCTACAGTTTATATCTACTCCTCATTCAATATATCACTAGCACCATATATATCGTTGGATTCGACTTTTCATTGCAACCGAGTGGTTCTTGGATCGATTCATCTATCGTCACTAGTGTCTATTAATATAGTAGATTAAATGAGAGTGTGTTTCAACTGATTTAAGTGCCGTTACTTCACATCAAACGCTTGAAACAAGATAGAAAGTGAGGTTAGAGTCATGTTGAAATCTTGTTTTAGTCCTACTGGAATCAATTTGTAGTCCGGTTGGAATCTTGTTGGTGTCCGGTTTGAATCTTGCTGGAGTCCGGTTGGAATCTTGTTAGAGTCCGGTTGGAATCTTGTTTTAGCTCGGCTAGGTTCGAGATTTTGTGCATTCTCAAACATATTAAAATATTTTCAACATTTGTATAACATGAAAAATATGGCAAATTTTAATGTTTATCTATCTATCTATCTATCTATCTATCTATCTATCTATCTATCTATCTATCTATCTATCTATCTATCTATCTATCTATCTATCTATCTATCTATCTATCTATCTCTCTCTCTCTCTCTCTCTCTCCTCTCTCTCTCTATATATATTATATATATATAATATAATTATATATATATATATATTATATATATATATATATATATATATTTATATATATATAATATATATCTATATATATATATAATATACTAGTACTGTTGTGCTGTGTGTGTGTGTGTATGTGTTCGTGTATGCATGTAAGCAACTATATTATATAATCTCTTATGCTAATTTATCAATTTGTTGTACATGTACACATTGCACTTTATTATTATTGTATTTGAAAAGCAAAACCATATGGCTCATCACGTGACCTGTGAAAGGTCAGGTCAGGTCAAGTCATGAGCAGATTATAAATGGAAATTATAATAAATGAAAGAAATATTATAATTTAAACTTCAAACTTGTTTTTAAAAATAAATGGATGACTCATTATCATTATATTATTATTAATATATAATATATATATATATATATATATAGTATATATATAATATATATATTTACCTATATTTATATATATATTATATTATATATATAATATTATGATTATATCATATACTGTAGGTGTATATATATATTTATATATATTATATACATATATATATATATATATATATGAAAAATCCATTTTCAATCTGAACAATTATGTGGTCCAAAAGGTCATTCAATATTAATACCCTACATTCATTTTTAACATTTTTTAATGTCTCTTTTGGTCAAAGATTATGTGATTTGAGCTCTACCTCCTCAATACACTTACTAGTTGTATTACAATAACTATTTGATTGGAGGATATTAAAAAAA
>JABUQX010056843.1:20000-22500 GCA_015478945.1 Trachelipus rathkii
ACATCCACAGATGCGGATGACATGCGAGGATTCAGTTATAATGTGGATGATATCCCAGGGTGCAGATGTAATGCGAATACCAAAACATGAAGATCCCACGGACATTTTATTATTAATTTTGACATCCACAAATGCGGATGACATGCGAGGATTCAGTTATAATGTGGATGATATCCCTATAGGTGCAGATGTAATGCGAATACCAAAACATGAAGATCCTACGGACATTTTATTATTTATATCCGTGCAAATGAAGATGCTAAATCGGTGAAACAGTCAAAATGCGAAAATGGAGGCGGATGCGGATACGGATAATATGTATTTTTAGTCGTTATACTTAGAAAAAATATATAATCATGTGCAATGATTCTTATTGATTAATTATTATTTATTAACGTGGAAGTGGATGAGGATGCGGATACGGATAATATGTATTTTTAGTCGTTATACTTAGAAAAAATATATAATAATCATGTGTAATGATACTTATTGATTATTTACTAACAGTAAATTAATTAATCAGAACAATCTTTTTATTTTATATATAATTTTATTATCGTTCTTTTCAACACAAGATGAGCGTAAGGAGTATATATATATATATATATATATAAATAGATATATATATATATATATATATATATATATATATATAAAAAGATGAATATATATATATATATATATATATATATATATATATATATATATATATATATATATATATATATATATATTGTGTGTGTGTGTTGTGTGTGTGTGTGTGTCTATGTGTATGTGTATGAGGTGTAGGTATGTGTGTGTGTGTGTGTGTGTGTAAGTCTGGTAAATTAAGTTAAATAAACTAAAAGTGACTGTATAGTTTGTCAATACAACCAAGCAATCCAATTTGTTTATTATTATTTTGAATGCAATAAACTTGATAAAATAACTAGTGTTGAAACACAGCGTCGATCTAATAATACAGGTAAATAAATCGGCAGAATCACCATGTTTGGTTAGCGGGTGGTGTGGTTTGGACCCTCTCCCTCTCAGGTTGATATAAACCACAAAGGATAAACTATTATGGTAAGACAATATATAATTTAGCTCTCTCTCTCTCTCTCTCTCTCTCTCTCTCTCTCTCTCTCTCTCTCTCTCTCTCTCTCTCTCTCTCTCTCTCTCTCTCTCTCTCTCTCTCTCTCTCTCTCTCTCTCTCTCTCTCTCTCTCTCTCTCTCTTCGTCCTGCGGACCTAATCCTTTTCTTACTTAAACAAATTATTTAAATATAATTAAAGATTTTATTTTTACCACAATTTACTTATTTCATTTTATATATTTTATTAATCATTTCATTTCATTTCAATTCATTTAGTTTCATTTCAAGCCATTTCATTTCATTTCATTTCATTTCATTTCTTCTTTTCATTTCCTTTCATTTCATTTCATTTCAATCTTTAATTTATATATACTATATATATACTTCAAGTCAAATTCCTCCTTTGACACCTATTTGTATATATATATATATATATATATGTATATATATATATATATATATATATATATATATATATATATATATATATATATATATATATATATCAATATATATATATATATATATATATATATATATATATATATATATATATATATATATATATATATGTAAAAATATATATATATATATATATATATATATATATATATATATATATATATATATATATATATATATATATATATATATATATATATATATATATATATAAAAATAAATATTTATATATATATATATATATATATATATATATATTTATATATATATATATATATATATATATATATATATATATATATATATATATATATATATATAATTTATTTATTATTCACTTGATTATTCTTTTTTATTTTAATTTATATTTAACTTCATTTTTATTTTTATTTATTTTTAAATATATTTTTCTATTTATTTATTTATTTAGATTTATTCCTTAACTTTATTTAAAAAAAATTTTTTTTTTTTTTGTCTAATTTTTGACCTTTGTAATGTTTTTTTTACAAAAATTTTATTTCATTTATTTAAAATTTATTCTTATTTATTTTTCTTATTCTTATTCTTATTCTTTATATTATGTAAAAATATTTTCTTATTATTAGTTCTTTACCCTTCATTTCCTCAACCTCTTCTCTTTGTTCCTCTTCATCCTCCTCTTCTTCTTTTTTTTTCCATTTCTTTCTCCTCTCCCTTTTCCTCTTCCTTCACTCCCTTTTCTGACCTATCCTCCTCGTCTTCCTACACTTCTTTGTCATCTTCCATTTCCAACTCTTCCTCTACTCCTAATCTTCCTGCTACACTTCCTCTTCCTCCTACTCCTTCACTCCCTTCTATTCCTTCTCATCTTCATCCAATTCCTCATCTTCCTACTTATCCTTTCCCTCCTCGTACTCCTAACTCTTCAAACCTCTCCTTCTTCAGAACTTAATTGAACCTCTCAAGTATATCTTTGGAACTACG
>JABUQX010056844.1:0-12500 GCA_015478945.1 Trachelipus rathkii
GATAGAGTGATTGTGCAGTTGTCCTAACTAGAGAGTACACATCTCAACTGAGTGTTCTTCTCCTCTGCTCATCCGATTGTGATCGTGGCGTGCTATGTGTTTGGTGTATGTTTGTGATCTGGCGTCGCCCGTGAGGATGTTAGCCATACAGCGGGTGGTGTGCCCATCCCTGAAAGTCCCGCGATACAATATTAAGATTGCTTTATACACTCGCTCCTAAGGGAGATCAGGTCGGCATAACTTGCCGGCATGTACATTGGGATGTGGATGGGAATGCCGAGAATATACCATATTCAACCCCTCACAACTCATATGTTTTAATGTTGAATTGAAATTCAATTTGATTGGGTAAGTAGTAATACTTAGCCTCGTACCCTTTACTCGAGGAGTTATGACGCTGTTGATTCTGATGGGTTTGGAAAATTGGATATTTTTAACTTTATAATGTATAACAAAGGTATGTCTGCGGATGGATCCCGTCGTCTTGTCCTTAGATTTTGCTATCTTAGAAATACAGAGAGACTACAAGTAAGACCTCCCCGTCAGCCCACCATAATTTTGCAGTAAGGAGCTGCATTCCTCGAATAAGTGCATGTGCTCTCGTTTGTTACTTCTAGTCTAGAGGTTATGTGCATTACCTTTTATGTTTTGTTCTTCTCAGTACCCGTGATCCAAATTCTCTATGATCTTGCATCCTGAGTCTATCTGCGGGATCACCTGCGGCGGATGAATCCGGGTTTATCTGTGACGCGAAGTCTCCGCATCAAGCTTGCCACGGACTCCCCAATCGCTCTGGACGATAATTAGTCATCGCCGGTCTTGGAAGACTTACAGGTGGCAATTTTAAAAGATAACCACCATCCTGGCTCACGGCCTTGCTGCATACAATACTGTGTATGATTAGCTTGCATTTAGGCGCAGATAATCAATGTCTTCTTGGGGAGCAAGATTTATTCTATCTATCTCCGGCTATTAGGCATGAAGTTTGGGCGCGCTAACACTCGAGGTCTATCTTCTAAGAATCCCAATCAAAAAGTGGAGAATAGAGTAAACGGATCATCTCTGAGCAAAACGTTCTCATAGCTCCGGTCACTCCGGGCAACAAGGGCTCCAGTCGTCCGTGATCCCGTTAGATCTGTGTAAGCGAGTGAGAGAGTGCGGGTCTTTCTTTGAGGAACAACACCGATCGTTCTCGCCACGACCAACTTGAGTCTTTTGGAGAATCGGATACCCAGTCCGAGTGCTATAGTCGTAGAACCTCTTATATTACTATATATTAACTTATTAGTCTTTATATTATCGCTAATACTATATGTATATAATATATATTATATAACATATAGTGGATGTAATATTATTATATATATTTTTTAATAATCTCTATATATATATATATATTTATATATATATATTATCATATATAATTTGCTATATATAATTCATTTCTACTTTACATTTTAGTTCTGTTTTATTAATCTCCTAGATACTAGTTTGCACCGACTTAAAAAATTTGCGTTAGATTGGGTGTGTTCACGTTGGTATTTTTTTTGTCTCCTCTTTTCTGTTTGAAGTGACACCTCCATTAAAGTTGATTCTCAATGTTCACACTGCCCGATGGATATGTTAGTAATTTTCTTTTTGTGTGAGGATGTCTAATGAAAAGACGAAAAATGCTCGCTAAGTCTTGAAATTCAAGTCTTTCTCCTATCCAGAAACTGAAAGACTATCTATCTAGGGAGAGGGGTTGATGCAGTCGTACCTACCTCGTATCCCTTAGATACCAGTCCTTATAATATGATTGTATTCCAAAATCTTTGGAGACTTATTTTTTATTTATGTTTAACTTACTAGTCCATTCTCCACAGTACTGTGTATAGAAAAATCTTGTCACGTCCCCGACTACTCTCCGTGTGTCACGAAGCCGATCACCTTCTTATCTCTGGTAGCATCTACTCTTTCTCTTCAAGGCAGTGTTAGACAGAAAAGACTTCTAATCAAAAACACGCGATGAATTTAATAACACACATGGTAAGGGGTTACAACAGTGCATTCGTAGTTTCTAACTTAGGTTAGATATCTATTTTCTTATCTATGTGTAAGACTCTATACAGATAATGAGCATTTGAGTGGGGTCTAGACATTGGAGCACACAAACCTATCTGTATTGGTTTAATAGGATCTAGTGATTAGGTTTGTCCATACTGCACTGGTCCAGAAAGGTGAGTTCTTATTGTTTAAAGTGAAGTTGTAAGATGTTTATGCACAGGAATAAGTTATATGTGTGTGTGGAGCCGCGATGGAGCTGAAAGTGACTTGATATGGCGAGCCAGCATGTATCTCTTTATCATAAGCTGACTATTAGTATTAAGATGTAGGAAGCATAGGCTACGCATTTTCTCTAAAAAGTGAGGCAGAGAAAAATGGATTCTATTTTTTCAAAGACATCAAAAATCTTAGTTTAACTCATTATCTTCCAACAACAAGTGTAAAGCAAGCTTCATCAGACAAGACAGATCAACGCCAACGCTTCGGTCTGTTTGCCTTAATACTTTATCTGGAATGAAAGACTTCTGCCGTTTTGAAGCGAGATGTTTGTTGGTTCAATTGACTGGCGGAATGCCTTAAGACTGTGTGTACATCTCGTTCTCGATTCGAGCGAAATTCACCTCAGCTATCTCGAGAGTCCCAGCGGAGACTACCAATGTTTCTTTATATTCTATCTCCCCGTAAGTATCTCTATTTGTTTATAATATTATATTTTATTTATAATATGTATAATAATATATTAGTATATATCTTATTATATAAATATAATATAGTATATATCATTATATATATATATGAGGATAATATTAGTAATATAATTTAATATTTAGCGATATATATATGATCGGAGTAAAGTTATCATGAGTATTGATAGTATAGTGAGAGGTAAAGCAAGTAAAAAATCTATAATATCTTTTAAACAATACTATACATATGATATATCTGGATAAATACTCTATTTCTTTGCTTTTTTAAAGGAGTCTACTTATAACAACTCGAGTAACTCTCACCGAAAATATATGAAAAATAGCACATATATTTATGAACAAGCCACAGTATTATTTTATTAAATAAAGCAGGTGGGGCAGTAATTTAAAAAAAGTACAATAACTGATGTGAAAAATTTTCATATACCTTTATTCTCTGTTATATCATTATTTATCAACGATTACTTATATAAATATATATATATTTTATTATTTTTTTCTATATATAAGGAATGTACTCTCACGAAATATGAGGTAGTGAAGGATGGCTATCATGATACACTCGACATCTATCTCTAGCATAGTCACTCATAAGAAGAGAGTAATATCTCAGGACTACATGTTATATCTATAGCGTCAGCGAGAGAGTGAGTGCGCGTAATTAAATTTTATAAAATTATTAATATATAAAGGCCATATTAATATATAAGTATTATTATATATCATTTACATAGAACACTAATTCTAAATAAATATCATTTAAAATATAAGTATATGACTATATCTAACTGGATATCGTGTATTGAATAATTTCTGAATATTGCCTATTAAGGCTGGATTAGAGATCAATAATATTTATATCTTTAATGAAATCCATTTTTTATTATACATATATAGAAAGCCTTAATAATACTCGTATATTTAATCTCGGAAACTCATATTAAAAATGTTAACATAAATGCGTCTATACTTTGGGTGCCTAAATTATTATAATTATATATATACTCAGTGGTATTTATATTATATTAATTATATTATTGGTAAAATTCTTCGAGATATAGCCTCAGTAAATTATAATCCTTATAATGTGCACTCGGATTATAATAATATTTGATAGTGGCCCTCATTTGATGGTTCTGTACTACTACTGGTTGAAACTCCACCAGAGAGTCCTTGAACGGAATCCCAAATAGAAGTCTGGACATCCCATAGAAGACACCGTTAAGTCCAATAAATCTCTAAAAAGAATTATGTCGAATAATAAAAACATTTTTCGAGCAATTGCAATGGAAGAGACTCTGTCACTTTTTTTGATCTTAAAATTGGTCGTTTTTTAGTTTGAATTCGATTATTCTGAAGAATACTACCATTATTTTTTTTTTTTTTATTCCAAAATTGTGTTTTGACTTTACTCGTGTGCACTTAATTTATTGACATTCTCTCGTAATTTTAATAGTTCAATTTGCATTCAAATTTGAATGATAAATCTAAGCAGTATACATTTTCTATTTTTAAAAGTATATTTAATAATTACTTACGTTATTTTTATGACTTATCATTGTATTTTAAACAGTTATGATTAATGCTAAAGCTATTTAAAGAGTATTTAGATAAGGATAGAAACCTCTTGAACTAATTATTACGTATATTTTATATTTTTATTATACAAAATTTAGAAAATAAAATCTGAATTCCTATATTCTCACATCATCTCCTTCATACACGCACACGCTCACGACATCCATTATAATAAATCATTACTTAATTATTACTTATAAATATATATACAGCTATATAGTTATTATATAGCTCACATGTCCGCACACGCGCCCATTGAGTTTATATCTAGGCTTATATATATATCACTTATTTATATTAATAAATTATATATATAGTGTATATTCGGTATATCCATGTACTATCTTATATATCTATTAGTATATATATGTACTATCATATATATATATATATAATATATATATATCGGGATTGGGAGAATTAAGTAAAATGATTTAAATTATTTAATTTTTTACTCGCTATTTTTTTTAAATGATTGTTTTGATTTTTTAAGCAAAATTATTATTTTTTATTTATTTTTTATTTTTTGCAAATTTGTAATTAATCCTAATTATTGCCTAATTAATACTAAGTATGTTCATCCATATAATAAATATACTACATCTCTATAGCTTCAAATCACTCTAAATAAAAAATTAAAAAATAAAATTAGAGCACACAGAATTTTTGAACTTCTCGTAAGTGTATTTAAATGTTTACATTAGTCTTCTAAGCTGTCATATTTCAATAATAAACTCTATAAACTCGAAATATATATTTTTTTTAATCTACAGTCTATACTAGGGATGCACAAAAACTATTGATTATTGAAACTATCGATAGTTTTTTCGATTATCGATATATAGATAGCACTTTTATCGATAGTTTTTTCGATTAACAACGATTAAACTGTTTTTCGGAAAATGCTTTTCTTTTATTTTTTAAACTTAGATATTTTTCAATGAATAAACTGAATAAAGTTAATTTGTGTGTGTAGGTATGTGTGTGAGTGTGTATGTGTGTGTGTGTGTGTGTGTGCCATTGAGTCCTCAAATCGTGTTAACTAAATAAACTGTAGGTTAGGTTAGGTTAGGTTAGGTTAGGTTAGGTTAGGTTAGGTTAGCTGTTGAGGTTAGGCTTTTAGAGTTTTAGGTACTTAGGTTTTAGTATTTGGTTTATGTGGTTAATTAGTATAAGGTATGTAGGTATTTGGGTTAGGTTACGGTATTAAGGTTAGGTTAAATTAATTTAGGTTAGGTTGCACAGGCATTAAGTTAAGTTAAGTTAAGTTGTTAACTTACGTAACTAACCTAACTTAACCTAAAACAAAAATTAAAGAAAAATACCTGAAACAGAAATTAGCTGAGTGAGTCTATCTATCAAACTAAATACATATATATATATATATATATTATTAATGATTTATACTATATTTATATATATATATTATATAAATATATATATATAATATATTGCGAATAACCTTTTTTTCCTAATATATTATTATTTTTACTTGTAGATAATTATAAATACGGAGAGAGAAGAGAGAAGGAGTAGAACCAGCGAGAGAATAACTGACCTCGATTCGACCCAAGCGAGCTTATAACGCAAATAATGAAAATTTTCTTTCGCAAAACATACGTTCAAGAACATTTTGCTTAGTCATACCTTAAATCTATATATACATATATATACTTTTTTATATACCGTATATAAAGTTAATAGGCCTATTTTGTAAGCTTTCTCTTATGATCAATTTGTTATAGGTATTTTTTTTTTAAATTAATATATTAATTATTATCTATATAAGATGATTAAGAGTGTGAAGCCGAACAAAAGGTGATTTTTCACTCTCGCAGGGATGCGGATAGCTAAAATCACTATCCGCGGATTTCGGATTTTTCACGGTTTGTGGATAGTTAAATCACTATCCGTCGGCATTTGCGGATGCGGATGAGGATTTTTAATAATGTGCTGATGTTTTAGCCACTGGTACTATAAATCTATAATATAGTGATAATATTAAGTTGGCGAATTTAATTATCTAATATTAAATTTAATACATATATATATATATATATTATATATATATATAATATATATATATATATATATATATATATATATTACATTTTTAGATATTTATTATATAAAATATAACTAAGTCAGAATAATATTAATAAAAATAAAAATAATGTGTATATAACTATATATACTAGTATATATCTAATAAATATATAATATTATATTAATTATTTTAATATATCGATGATTATTATCACTATTTTTTAAATCTATTAATATAGTGATGAATTAAATAAATTGATTTTAATAATTATAATCTTAATATATATATACAAATATATTTAAATATATAATGAAATAATATCTTAGATTTACTATCGAAAATTTTCTCCATTAATTAAATCTACATTATTTGTAAATATATAATTTAGTAAATATATAAATTATTATTTTTATATAATTGTCTAATAATTATATTATTTCATATACTCATAATATATATATATCATATATATATTTATATATATATACTACTCTTATATATATAATATATATTATATATATATATTATATTAGATTAAATAATATAAAAATATACACTTAATATTAATATATAATTAATTACCATATATATATATATATATATTTATATATATATGGACCTATTTATAACAGGTATGTTGACTCCCTTATACGGGGGAAATCTTTCGATAAGAAACAACGCAATTTCAAGTTTTTCTTTATTTGCCTGAAGCAATTCTATTATTTTTATTGTTTTAATTTTGCATTTTTAATTTTTTGAGAGGGGGCAGCATTATTATTATTAGTTCATTATTATTATTTATTCATTATATTATTTATATTTTATATTTATTTTTATTATTATTATTATTATTATCTATTATTATTATTATTAATTAATTATATTTTATTATTATTTTTATTATTAATTTACTTTAATAGGAATGATTATTTTTTTCTGGGTACTATGCTTTTTATTACTTATTTTCATGGTTATTATTATTATATATTATGGATGATATTTTATTTAAAAAACTCCACCCCCAGCCGCGAAGGCGTTGGCGAGGCGGGGCACTACACTATTCATTGCCGCTTCTGCGGGGGAGGGGGGATGAATTATAGAGGGGGGCGGGCGCCGAAGCCCCAGCCCGGATCCAAAACATTAATTTAAAAATATCAAATATCATTTATTACTTGTCAAGGATTTAAGTGTTTCTAACCACAAACATTTCAGGTAAAGAATGAAAGTTTAAACTAACAATAAATAGCCTAAGCACGGCCAAAGCTCTATCATTTTCTATTAGAGACTATATACGCGTGTGAAGCACCCAAAAAATGATATGTCCAATTTCTTTTTAATTTTTCTTAATATTTAATTAACTAGGATTTTACATTATGAAGAAAGATAGTTGATTGCAAATAAATTGTTAATTAACCATGAAAAATCATTGAAAATTAAGTTAACATTTTTTATTGAGAATTTTTTCAGTTCACCTGGAGCAACAAATAGTTAAATATCAAAATATAGTTCAATGTAAATAAAATCGATAACATATTAATGAATTATATCAATATAAATATTATAGTAAATATTATATGAATATATATATTGATATAATAGTTGTATATTATAATACAAAAAGACATCCTAATTACATATTTATATAATAAATTATATATATATATAATATATATATATATATATATACTTATATGCCTGTGTTACGAAGAGTGCAGGACGGCCTTGTAAACTAACTCCTTTGCACCCACACGCAACCTCCTTTCTTCGCACAGCCTCTGCCATTTGGAAAAATATATATATTAATACTTGAAAATTAATAATTCTCAAAATTATGCTTAAAAAAAAACGAAAGCTTCTGAGCCTTTTCAGAGGAAAAAGATTGCTTCTCTTTTCGTCGTAAATGATCTGCAACTGAAAGACGCTCCCTAGCTACACTTGTTGAAGGCACAAGTGTAGCTAGTGAGCGTCTTTTCACTAGCTACACTAGCTACACTTGTTGAGGGCATTCTAATTTTCTTGACGACTTCTGCAAGATGTTGAAAACTTTTATCAATTATCACGGCACCAACCAGTGATCTTTATCAGACTTCCAAGTTTTCTCGCTTTAAACTGAATATTCATATCGATTATAAGTGATGAGAAAGTCCACTATTTGACACTTCTTAACAAGTATTTCTTCGCTTGCCTATCGAATCATAATAAGGAAACTGTTTTCATAATCGATTCCAGACATGATTACTTTTCAGCTAACAGATAGGTATTGCGTGTCTGTTTTTGTGATCTTTTGCTTTTTTATTGATTGGTGATATTTCTGCCTTTACAGCAATTCATCACATAGGAATCCTAACTTAATTTTAACCCTCTATGAAAACACGTGGTTCAAGAAATTTGGTTTTGTATCTAGGATTTAAGAGAAGTTGCTATTGCACATGCGGTCATCGCTTTGCTGAGTTTGAAATCTATTATCTATCTTTAGCATGAGTGTTTCTGTCATCTTTTGCAAATTCCTTTACTTTAATTATATATATATATATATATATATATTATTAATATATATATATATATATATATATAATATATATATATATATTATATATATATATATATTATATATATATATATATATATATATATATATATATATATATATATATATATATATATATATATACATATATATATATATATATATATATATATATATATATTTATATATATATATATATATATATATTATATATACTAATATATCTATATATTATAACTATCTATATATATGAGTAGGTAGGTTCACACACCACGTTCTCATAATTTCCTAGACTGAATAATATCTTCGCTATCCGCTAAAAAATTATGCGGTAATGCACATAGCGAATTAGTGGAAATGACGCGGAATATCCCGCTAACAAAGATAGCCTGATCTCAAATATTAATATATTAAGTCAATAATATATATTATAGAGTTATATATACTAATATATATAATATATATACACTATACTATATATATAATATTATACTCCCACTCTCACCTACCTCTTATCAAACTACCCCACTATTCTACCTATACTATACTACCCATACCTTATATATATATATACTATACTACAATATACCTCATAACACTCACCACTCACCCACTAACTACATTATACCACCCTATACCCTACTACTCACCCTATCATACTCTCTATCATACTACCTCACCCTATACCCCCTACATCACCTCATACTCACCTACCCATCTCAATCACCCCCCCCACCCCGCCCTACCCTCACATAACCAAACGTTCACCCCCCCACCCCCCTACCCTACACTACCTAGCAGAGCAGAGCAGAGAAGAAGAGACGAGAGGAGAAGCACGAGACGCAGAGAGCAGAGACGAAGCACAGCAGCAGCGCAAGCAGCAACGCCACGAGAGGACCCGAAGACGCAGACGCAGAACGACGAGACAGAAGCAGAGACCGCCGATACGATGAGAGAGGAGAGAGAGAGAGAGAGACGAGAGAGAGAGAGAGATTACAGAGGAAGAGAGAGCACGAGTAGTAAAAGTTGCTGGAGTCGCCACATATATATATAATATAGTATATATATATATATATATATATTCTATATATATTATATATATCATATATAATATATATATATATATATATATATAATATATAATATATATATATATATAATATATATATATCATATATATATATATATATATATATAAATTACCCTATTATAAAACCCATATTTATTCAAAGTGTAGCAGAGTATTTGCTATCAGCTTTTTATGACTTTCCAACAAAGAGTAGGTATTTTATGGTTTATAAGCGAATGTTAAGTAAAATAAGTTCAGAGACATCTAACTTCCTGGAATTTAATCTTTAAGGTTAAAGAAGGTGATTACAATAAGTATCTATGCAATGAATACTTTTTTTTGCTTGCCTTGTCTTTTATCATGAAATCTTTTTATAATTTCTCTTCGAAATGTGACACAACTACAAACGAATTCACATATAACTTTATATATTATATATATATTATTATATAATATATATATATATAATATAATATATATATATATCGTATATATAATATATATATATATATATATATATATATATATAATCTATATATATATTATTATATATATATATCTATATAATAATATATATATTATATAGTATATATATAGTATATATATATATAATATATATATATATATATATATATATATATATGTTAATATATATATATATATATTTATTATATATATATTATATAATATATTAATATAATACATTATATATACTATAGTAATATATATATATATATATATATATATATATATATATAATATATTTATATATAATATATATATATATACTATATATATATATTATATATTAAATATATATAATATATATATATATATTATATAATATACCTATATATATAATATATATATATATATATTATATATACTATATATATTATCTCTATATATATAATATATATATATATATATACCGATTAATGGATAACTCACCAGTAACGGTAATCTTATCGAATCAGCGTGAAAATTTATGTAGAGCATATATAGAAAAGGTGAGAGGTCATTAGAGTAGCATATACTTTGGCGCCTTCTTGACTGAGAAGTATAAATGTTAACCCCTAGATATATATACTAATATATATATATATATATATATATTATATTAGTATTATATATTTATATCATATATATATATATATATGTATATATATAATATGTTTATATATATATATATATATATATATATATATATATATAAATATATATATATTAATATTATATATATATATATATTTATATATAATATAACCACGTTTAAACCTTTTCCTAGAGGCAGGTGTGCATCTTGAGTTCCTGGATTAGGTAGCGCTCGAAACTTATTTTATATAGGATAATTTTTATGGCATTTCCTTATGATGAACAGGGAAAAATTCCAAACTCTCTCTCTCTCTCTATCATATATCATACCTATATATATATATATTTCATATATTACTATACTATCAAATATTTACTACCCTCACTATAAATATATATACTTTATACTATAATTATACTATATATAATCATATAATTGATGTATATATATTATTTAATTTACTACTATATAATATATATACTATATCAATACACATATATATATATATACTATATATTCTATATATATACTACTATCTATATATCTACGCTTAAACACATTTGCTTCCCTCGCACGGAAATTTTTTTACTTTCGACCCGTAAGTGATGATTACCGTCTTAAAAGTGACACTTTTCTATTTATTTCGCGTTTTCCTTCTTAACTAACTCACCATTAAACAAAAAGTTTTCAATTTTTTTTGCGATAAAAAAAATTTGAATAAAATCCTCTGAAATCATTACAACGGTATTTTAAAATTAAATAAATACGATTTTAAAATGTTTATTTAATTTTTTTTTATTTTTTGATTACCTGTATATATAATATTTATATATATATATATATATTATATATAATAATATATTAATATGCCTATAATGTATATTTATCATACTATATAATATATATATACTATATATATATATTATTTAATATTTAATAAAGTATATATCATATACTATATATATATTATAGTTATATATTTAATAATATAGTATATATATATTATATAGTAATCATATATTTATATATATATACCTTAGATATAGTATTCTATTATATATGATTCCTTATATATATATATATATATATATATATATATATATATATATATATATATATATATATATATATATATAATAGATAATATATATTAAAAAATATATATTATATCTTAAGCACTATACTATTTATATATTATATATTTCTATTTATCTATTTCTTATATAATAAATAACTAACTAAATAGATATATATATATATATATATATATAAAGAACTAACAACTGCAATAATATAAAAAATATATTAAATAAATGACTTGAATAAGAAATTATTATGAACTTCTTTGTAGATTACAGGAGAAAATTTTGATGTCTCGTCCCTATATTACCCTGCAGGCATGCTGGATGTGATGCTATGATTAAATATAT